>VDFB02026320.1:172577416-172652675 GCA_007258455.2 Sequoia sempervirens
TTTCTTTCAAATACTCATTCATTTATATAAACCCAGAGCACATAAAATCCTTTGTTCTGGTAATTTCTAGAACATGATTTTTGTGCCAAATTTTAACAAGAACCAAGCTTTCCAAAAAATAAAATAGACCCAATATGCAAAAATATATGTATATAGAATATATATACATATATAAACATAAAATCTCCATTATACAACCAAATTGAACGAATTTTCTACAGAAAATTTTCAATAAAACTAATTTTCAAACAAAGTTTTTTTATTATATTTGTTTTATTTTCAAAATTTCTATTGTTAAACTTGAAGCTTTCAGCTGTAAGTTTTTTTGTTTTTCTACAAAAAAAAAATCTAAATTTCTTCCATGATTCAACATAGTTTTTTTTTCAAATTGTTTCCAAGCATGTTTTAAAAAATGGAAATGCAAATTTTCAAAACAACAAAACAAGAAGGAACCTGTGATATGAAACTTGAAGAAGAAAAGTTGAGCTTTCCTGCAAGATAATTTTTCCAAAGCTCTTCCAAAATCTTCACCCAAATCCAATAATGCATATCTAAAACAAGAATACCTTCATTTTATTTTTTAACAGCAATTTTCCTTCCAAAATGAAATATCTTCCCCAAATTTAGTCAACTTCCCTAAAATATCCCATCCACCATAGTTATTACTCCCTCTATGCATTTTGAAGATATTTTGCTTCTTTTGAAAATTTAAAACTAAAATTTCTATTCAACAAGAATTTAAATTTTTTAATAATTTCTTTTCAAAAAACATTTGAAACTTTTAAAATTTCATTTTCAAAAGAATTTAAACTTTTAAAATTTTATTTTTCAAAAAAAAATATTTAACACTCCTAATTCCCAAAATGGATAACTTAATTCATTTCTACACAATTAATTTAATTAATCAATAAAATAAATCAAATCCAATATTAGATCATTTTATTAATTAAATTAAATTAATTAATAAATTAAATAAAATTTCTAACATTATAACCAGATTTATTTAATAAACTTAAATATATAAAGCCATTTATTTACCTTTTCCAACTTGCAATTAAAAGAAATCAAGGAGAGATGAACAACAAAGAAGCAACTTAACCCGACTAAACCCGACAACACACTATGACTAGGGTGATGACTTGACATAAAAAACTTAGCTACTATCTCCCAATTGAATACCGTTGGCCAATGGACACGCTCAAACCTGTGAACAAGGTGGAGTCTATCTCTTGTACATGTCAACCTGCAAACAAATAGTATATCGAACATGCATATATATAATATAATAAAACACGCCGTGAGGAAGAAATCTCAGAATCGCAAAGCACTCGCAAGCGAGTGGTGCAATCTCGTCCCCTTTACCAAGACAGTATTACTAACTGACAAATCTAACATCAATAATATAATCAAAAGCATAAAGCATCATTAATTCAAATATCTACTAAGCTAATCCAAAACATAGCATACCATAATGATAACATTAGAATAAAATACCATCACATCAAAATATAACATTCATATCGCTTTACAATTTGCGATGAAATAGTAACCAAGTACTAAAGACAATATAAACAGAAACAACATAACAAAGAAGAACACTATTCGATCAAAAGAGACAAAATGGAGGGGTGCTACATCCTCCCCCCTAGGGTCAGGCTTACTCCTGGAAGCCTGTGAACACAAGGGATAGAGCTCCCTCATAACCAACTAGACCGTAACCTACTCAGTACCTCGATCCCCGAGGATTAACCCCTGATGCTGAAGGATTAAAACTACTTGAACAACTACTAGAAACAATAGAACTTGCTAGTACTTGAACTGCAGAATTTGAAAAGAAAGGATTGCTATAAGTTGAAACTAAATTTATTGTGTTCTTAATTACCTTTTTACTTCTTGGTGGTAGCTCAAAATGTTCAACAGGGTTTTCACTTTGTCTGGTTTGATACTTTCTCATATGATTTACCACTGAAACTGCTGAAACCAAAGTTGTGGTCATCAAATGTGAAAATTTTCCTTCTTGAAGGCTGAAATATTGCTGCTCACACCAAAACAACATGTAGCTCTTTTGAACCGATAATCAGCTCAAGGTCCCACCGAGCATGCCAAAAACTATTGACACAGGGATTTGCACTCGATGACAGGTTGGAAAACTCCTAAATCCTGTGCAACATGGGACTACTCTCAAGTTATGGGTATCCTATGGTGAGAGTAGACATCCAGATTATGGGTTGGCTCCCCTTTAGATAACTTGAAAATACTAACTTTTGACATGGAAAAGGTAAGAAGGATGTGCTTTGCAAAGTAAACTTAACACTAATGGGTGATACATTGAATATATGGACCTGGAAATGCTGTTGAAATTCACAAAACTGGTCAATTCAAGAAACTATAGTATCTCACAACTCAGTTGCACATGCTTGCAAAAATACTTCTTATGAAAGGATTTAGCTTTCTAATGATCATGAGAAGGAAAACAAGGATTTTTTCACAATTCTGATGCAACAAAACAATACACATTCACAGACTTGCACTATAACATGCTACCTTTTGCATCCAATATTGAATGAATTCTGATAAAATAAAGGAGAACACAGTATTTTAATCAAATCATTCACTAATCAATATTGAAAGCAAAAGAAAATTGAGGAGGAAACAAGCTTCTTTTATTGAAAATTAGAATTCTCTTGCATTCTAAGGCAGAAATGCTCTACAAAATATTTGAAATCTCATAAGAAGTGAGTTACAAAGAATGAATAATCTGCTCCAGTAGCCACCAAACTCAAAACTAGAGAAAAGATGAGAGAAGAAGAAGACTTATACAAAAGGCTCCAAGAATTCAAAATTTGAATTTTGGCTCCAAGACATGATGTGTTGTCAAAATTCCATCCTCTCCCTCAAATCAAACATGTGACTGAAAGAAAACTCCTCCAAGAAAGCATAAAGAGTTGTGAATTTGAAAATAACTCCAAGGGGTCATATGTAACTAAAAACCCCTTGAAAATAGGGTTGTAACTGAAAGAATCAAGGAGTTAGGTGCCTCAAATTGCTCCTTGATTGAAACTTCATCCACTTGGAAACTTAACTGAAGATGAACTCTCAATTTAGTGCTCCTAAAACCCTGATTTTATTCCACATTTTGCCACTGATTTCTTTAACCAACTCCAAGATTCATGCTAAGCTTTAAAGCTCATAATAACTTCCTTTTGACTATCTCCTTGAAAATTACATTATAAGGCATTTGAATTTGCATTTTATAAATAACATTTATTCATAGTGATTTATATTTTATCACTTAAATAAAGTTATACATTTTGTTTTTAAATGCAAAAAATAAAATCCAAATACAAAAAGCTTAAGGACTAAGTCTTAATTAAATATTCAATTCAACATAATCCTAAGGCATAGGAGATATGCCACAACTTAATATGTATGAATAAATCTTTTTGAAAAAAGGCAAAAATGCCTTTAGTCTATCCATCAACCTCCTAAGGGTTTCAAACCCTAAAATGAATGATAGACAATTCATTTTGACTTGACCTTATTCATTTCCTCTTGTTGTTCTGAGAGCGTCGCCGCCATGAGAATCCCTAGCCCGAGCTCAAGCCTGAATTTTTTTGCCTTCTTGTTGTCTCTTTGCAGATTCTGGAGGTTTCATGCATGGTAAGTTAGATTTGTTGCAGATCTGAAAAAAATTTCCTCCACTTTGAAATATTTTGAAAGCTCTCAGGCTATAGCCTCAACATTTTCTAATAGATTTTCTCTGTGAAACTTTGTTTTTTCTTTTTGTGTTTTTTTTGTCTTGGCCGCCATGAGCAATCTTGACTGAGCTTTTAGAGACTTCTAAAGAAGAAATCTGCGGGTTTGTGCATCCATTTTTTGAGAAACCATCAGGAAACCTAAGGTAAGGTCTGTATTCATCTGGGCCTCCATATTACTTCATTTCCCTCAGCAGAGATATGCTCAAATCGAGCTCTATGTGAATGAAATAATGAGTGTTTGCTATTTCTTGTTCATTTTGAATCCATTGGTGATGAATTTTGTTTTTGGTTTATTATGATGAAAGCTCTCCTGCTCTTAAACGCTGTGGCTACAAAAAATAATATTTTGGGTTTTTATCTTCGAAAAAGCTTAGATGCTTCTCTACTTTTATGTAACCATTCTTTGCAAAAAGAGGAAAAGAAACATTTCTTTCATATATTTTGATTCTTGTTGGTGGCTTTATTCTAAGTTTACTTTGTACTATAAATCATAAGAAAAGATAAACAAAGCTTTAGGCCGCCATTAAGAACCCTTTATACATTTCTTTGCTCTTTGATATTTCGGCCTTTGTCGGGTTTTGTAACTCAAAATGTTTTTATGGTTAAAGCCTAGTTCTCATGTTGAAATTTATAGACACCTCTCGCATCATACCCTAGGTCGTGACTATAATGAAAATTCTGAGTTTCTCTGTGATTGCATAATTTTGAAGGTTTCTTCATATTCTTCATTCTGTGTATTGATTTTCATGGCTAAGTCATGGCCATACTTGATTCTTAATCTAGGTATTTGATTTTCAGAATATGACAAAACAAAAATTTCTCCATATTTAAATTCCCATAGAATGATCTACAAAACACAATATAGCATAATGGGAGAAAACCAAACCCTTCAAAGGTTATTGTGCCTTCATTTTCATTTGTGAGGGTTTCTATAAAAATCCAAGCCACCATGTTGTTACTTTTGTATTCAATGATTTTTATACATGGCATACTATATCTTGTGGCATCATTATGTATAAAAAGCATTTGTCACTATTTTGAAAAAAACCTTGTATTAAATAGAGCTTCAAGGCTCAGTATATCTGATTCTCTTTTCTTTGTAACAACATTGATTTACTTGTTCTAACATTAGAAATCATCTTTTTTTGCAATCCTGTTCAAAATGTATTGACTATTTGTAACAGTGAACTCCAAACCTTACTATTATAAATGATAAATACCTTCTAAATGAGATTGTAGAAAATAAAACTCCACAGTATTAATGATTTATCATCATTAAAGAACACGTTGGGATCAACCCTTGTGGGAGCCACATTTTAACCCACGTAATGTAACAAAAGAAATAGAACAACATTACTTTTCTTGTATCTGCACATGAAACAAACAAGTTAGAAAAAACAGCGAATTTGATTATTTCTAGTGATTTAATCTGACACTTCTGTATTTATCTCTCTAATAATGACTAAGTTGGTTTAATTTGATAATAACTACAAATTATATATCTGTTGATGAAGCATGTGACTGGATTTCATGACCTAAGCTCTAACAAAATTTCTCAAGCAATTGTAGGTGCATCTAAATTGGGAGCAAGAGGAACTGAAGACATTGGAGATCAAATTGAAAACTAAGAGTCAACCCTACATCATCCCTTAAGGAAATGATGGACATGACCTCATCTTATACGTTTTTCTTCTTTAGTTGATCTTCAGACGTATGATTTACATTTATTGTTGAATTAAATCAACTCAGTCACTCCCACGGCTTGTGTGGGATTACAGAAACATTGCTTTTAATAAATTAGCTATTTCATGATATGTAATGACTTGTGTATCAATTTGAACTTGTTCTCAATTATATAATCTGAAATAACTAAAATGAAATTGTTTAAAGCACATGTTTTTGTAATCAAGATGAATGATAATTTATACATTCCTTGCTCTAGAACTGTAATTCTTTTCTAATAAATAGTAGTAACATAAACTGCATAGAATAGTTCAATTATCCTTTGAATGTTTATTTTCTAAATGAAGTTTGTTTGTTGCTTTGTTCGGATTGTTCAATAGTTTAACTCAAACCGTTGGATAATTCTAATAAATCAATTCTTAGAAAACCCTTTATTTAGAAAGCAAATGTTCAAAGGATGTCTCAACACCAAAATTTTATACCCATGAAACAAATTGTCCATTAAACCTTCACTAATTTGAGCAGGAAGCTAAAAATTAGTAATAGTTAGGGTTATAACTTACCAATTAATACTTTAAGAAAGATAAGTCTTAGCTTAGGTCCTACAATCATGTTATATAATATTGGAATATAATTCATATGATCAAATATATACAATAAAATTCTTATCTATTTGAACCATGTAAATACATAACCATTTTAAATACATTTAAACACCATATCCATAATGCATAATGGGAGTTTAATCATAATAGGAACTTAATGGGAAACATGATAAGTCCACTCAAAGCTATCCAAGCTAAGCTCAAGAGCAGATATACCATCCCTCTTGGCCCCAATTGGTAGACCCCCAACTATCCACATGGGGTCGTCTACTTAGTGGATAAACTTGTGTTTGCATTCCCTATTCATGTTTCCTTATCCATCCTTCTTATGGTTGAGAATCCTTGAATCCTTCCCAACAACCCGTCCATGTAGAGATAGGGGAAAGCTACAATAGGAGGCCTGTAAATTCCTCTATCTAATCCCAAGGGTGGTCACTCAACCCCTTGGCCCCAAGTTGCAGACCCTCAACCATCCACCTGGAGTGACATACTTAGAAAGCAATCTAGTATCTTCTCACCCTATTCATACTTGCCCCACTCCTCATGGTTGCTTGATGAGAATTAAAAACACTGAGATTCATAGAGATTATACATCAATAGACATATCATCATTCACAATAATCATATTAATGCATACCACAAAACTTAAGTATAAGACTGCTATATTCTAGATGCAAGTATATTAAAAATGGTTGATTTATGCCCTTGTCTACTGGGTGTAGATATTTATTTCTAATCTCCTCCTATTTCTCTTGCTATTCTATCTCTTAATATTTAGAAGATATTCTTCCATTATTATGCATTTATCATTCGTCTTCATATATCTCTCATTGAACCATCTTCTTACTCCCACATAGTTCTTATGGATACTTGCTCCAATTCCCAATTGGTATCCCATTCCTTATCCCAATCTGTTGATATAAATGTAGATATTTTTTTGAATATAATTTCATCTCATATTTATTCCCAATCCTCTAATTTATTCAGATTTCTAATTCCTTTTTTTTGTATCTATTCCTTTGCCCTTCATTTCCTCTTATATCTTTATTTAAATATGAAAGGATGCATCTCCTTGGAAGAGAGATATCCTTATGAATAGGCATGTCTCTTTGTTACCAAACTAATTGATTAATCGCTGCCTTAGGCATAGTATAATTTTTGCCTCTTTATGACTAATCGTTGAGTCTTATCTATCTATTGTGGAATATTCAATTGTAAACTCCTAACTGATGAGGTCGACTTTATTAGGGAGGGTGCAACAATAAAAGAAAGAGTATATGTGGAGCTGAAAGGGGACAAATTTGTAGATAAGAACAACTAAAAGAAACACCAAGGTGTGTGAATAATAAGGGATGATATTGATGATATCGAGAGATACTTATATGTTAAAGGAACCAAACTCAACACTTAGATTATTTAAATCACATTTCTCAAAACTCAATACTATCACCAATAATAGTGGAAGTCGTGGTTTGGGAAAGAAGCACAATTGATTTCATAGATCTTCTACTGGCCAACTTATTCATTGTAAGGAGATTGTATAGTATATTTCTCAATGGGGGATGACAGTGAGGGGGTGATACAGAAAATTAGAGAGAGGGACGGAGGGAGGGAGAGAGAGAGGTGAGAGAGAGAAGTAGAGAGGGAAGGAGAGAGAGGGGGGAAGAGAGAGAAAATTAAAGAGGGAAGGAGGGAGGGCGAGAGAGAGGTGAGATAGAGAGAACACTAGAGAGAGAGAGATAGGGAGAGATAGTTCTTGAGCTCAAGGGAGAGAGAGTCATATAAAGGGATGGAGATAGTGAGAGAGAGAGAGACAGAGAGGTCTATAGAATAAGAGATGAACAATGAGAGATAAAAAGAGAGAAAGATGATACAAGTTGCTAATTACTAAAATTTGACCTCTTGATCACTGAAATTTGACATGCTAATTACTGAAATTTGACTGAGTCTGAAAAATTATAAGATCTAAAAACTAGAATTTGCATTATAACTCCTAGAGATTTGAAACCACTCTCAAACATCCTGAAACTATATACATGAAATATAACTTAATTTTTATGAAGACATTGTAACAAAGTTATGCATGATTTGTGAAAGTGTATATGAAGACTTCAACAAGTATATGAGTAGATTCATGGAGAAAATTTGAAGAGGAATTTTGCATACATCTATTATATTTTACTTTGAAGGTTGGTGCCTCTAGTGCGTTGGTGCTCACAAATTGAATGAAGGGTTAGTGCCTACAAAATATGTAGAAAGAAGATTAATAAGAGCAATATTTTTCCTATGGTTTTCTCTCACAAGGGTTTCCACGTAAATATCGTGTGATATTGTGTTCTTCTCATATGCATGATAATTGATGTTAAGTAAATGATGTTATTGTTATATTATAATTGATATGCTTTGGTATTAAGTTTGAAAAAGGTAAAAATTGGTTATACTAATTCACCCCCACCCCCCTCTCCTCCCCCCCAGTATAACCATGTGCTCATCATTACATTCATGAAAATCACAAATAACATGCATCTATCAACATGCTACACACAAAGAACAAAGCTTTTGAAATGTAAAATACTAGATTTTATAGATGAAAGGTGTTATAACAATAGTACATAGTCTAGAATTTCTTTTAAATTGCTTGAAAATGGTGGAAATTACATCGAGATACAATAAAAAAATGATTGTATATGAGTTACAATGTTATATTTTCACAGAGAAGAACCTATTGTTGTTACAAAATTGTTTTTAAAATATGCAAGAATTGGCCTCCAAGAGAAACTAGGTGTACTATTTCTCTATTTCCACGTGGGAGAGATAATAGGACATAAGTTAATGATTTCACTTGCTTGACTTGGTTGCTTGGTCTCCACTTAGGCGCCTTAAAATTGCCTCTCCTTGCTTGAGTTGAGAATCTTAACCTTTTGAACTTTTCAACCTGCTTTGGAAAATGCTAAGAAAACTATTATATGCTTGCCAATTGCTCTCTAGGTCCTCCAAACTGTTTCCTATATCTTCTCAACCATTGTCCACTTGCCAAAATGCCTCTAGATATCCTCAACTACCCATTACTCCTCCAATTGTGATAATTTCCCACATACATGTTTATAGGGCATGTGTGAGATGTTTGAAATCGTCAAAAACTTTACCAGGCATAGGAAAATTCCAAGGGCAAGTCTTAAGACTCGTTTGATTTCATTAAGGCTTCTTTTATCTCAAGTTTCATATTTGTACCCCTTGTCAAAGGTCTCATGTCCTCTGCTTACATTTCCAGGCTTAAAACACTGTCATCCTGTTTGCTCTGCTCTTTGTGTTTCATTCCACTATCATAGATAATCTTATTATATCCCAAAACCACCTCCATATGCTATCATGGAGATGATGGTGATGATCTCTTGACAGGTCTCAATCACTTTGTATCCTATTCTTTGACCTGTCCTATCCATGGCTCTTCCTAGCTTCATCTGAGTGAACTCCCCACTATCATCTTTCCCATCACTATAGCTTTCTTTCACTAACTCACTGTGTTGGCTATCATTATGATAGTCATAAGTATCCTTTGAATATTGACAAAAAAACTTGAAGATTTTACCATGCATGCATACAACTATACTATCTTCAAGGCATTGATACTCTCCACTTAACACTTTAAGTTTGTGGGAACATTTTTAACATGTTTGATGGACTATCATTTTATGATAATGTGTCTAGTTCTCAAGTTTCCATTGGTTTTCATACATCTTCCTTTTGATTGTTCTTTATCAAGATCACACTGTCCACTGTGATTATTACTCACTCTTTCCACAGTGAAGATTAGTGTGTTCACTATCATTGCATTTTGTTATTGTGCATTCATGACTGCCCTATTGTCAAGCATGTACCACTACCTCCTTTTATTAGTGACAATCCTTTGTTCATACATGTAATTGCCCTCTGTCATGATGGTACTATCACTTCTTTTAAAAGGTTCTCATTTCTTCATGAAAATCTCAGTCATAACTATGTTTCTCTTTAACTATCCATGCATGTATTTGTCGTTGTCAAGAAGACTTGTCCTTGGTGGATGAGGCCTTCCACCTCTGCTCACTATAATTATAGTCTTCAATACCTTTATGTTGTCACCAACAATCTTGGCTATCCCTAAACATTCATCTTCATGGAAACTATCATTCATGCTTTGTTATAAAATTCTCCATAAACCTTGTAAACTTTTCCATCATACTCCTAGTCTTTCAAATTAAATGTTATTGTCCTCAACTTTGGCAGCCACTTTCTTTGCAATAAAACCATGAATTATGCCTATGACCTTTTCATATTGACAACTAGGACATATAGGCACCAAATCTGTACTAATTGTTATTTTGATGTTGTTGGGTGTTGTTGTTAGTTAATTGTCTTATCTTTAGTCTAGCACCCGTTTTGTTATGTTTTATGGCTTTTGAGTTGTTGTTGGTGACATTCTGAAATTCATGTTTAGCAACACTTAGTATCTTTTGTTGTAAAGGGTTTCAGGTCCCTTCAAAACCTGTTTTTCCTGTATAATCAAAACACCATCTAGGGCCATGACTTTCTTGTCTTTTGTCTCACTGCCATATGTTGCTTCTCTTGTCTCCTTGATGCCTAAAGGCTTCGACCTCTGTCATGGCGCTGCTCACTTGCAAAAGACGTTCAAATTGCCATGGGTAGTGACTCTTGTACCAAAGATTATCCCTTCATCACCCCCTGACTATAGTGTCACAAGTCTTTTGTGCTCTTCATGAAGTGACTGTACCTAATCTTCTTACCATGAGACTTTCATGCTAATCTTTTGCCATGAGCCTTTAACTTTAGACTATCATACCAAATAAGGAACTATCCTTGTACTAGTTGTGTGCAGATCACAATCCTATTTTGATTAGACTTATGCTCTCTTAGTGTCTTTGCAATTGCAACAAGAATTGCACTCTTTAATAATCTTTTCAAATTGTCTACTATCTTTGTATTTAGGCCTTTTGTGCATGCAAGAAAACTGTCATCTTCATTAAGGATTGTCTTCAAATATTATTAGCTTTGTCCTCCTCATTGTGAAATCACTGTCATACGTATACAAACTGTGCATAGTAGGCATTTACTGACTGTCTTCTAAGGCCTTAAATAGTGACTTAAGGTAATATTCCCTATAATTTTCCCTTGAACATCTTGTGAGACCATCACATGGATTTGGAGCATTCTATAGTACTTATAGGTTTTTCTTGATTCTTTAACAATATAAGAAAGCCCTTTGATGACTGTAATATATTTGCTTTCCATGACTAACCTTTGATGTCTCCTGCCATTTCTCCCTTTAGCTTTCAACTGTCATGGTCTCTTTAAACACTATCTTCATGGATAAGCTTGGCATTGCTTTATGACTGGTTATATTGCACATGCCATTAATGCACAATATTGTATATAACTTGAACTCACTATCATCTCTTTTAGACTCATCCACTCAACTCTTTTTTGATCTTGACTGTGATATCTCTTACTCCCTTAATGATATTGAAAATCACAGTATTAACTCATCATCTACATTGACCTTTGACCACAATGTTGTCCCTTCAATGATTGCTTCTTGGCCTATCAAATGTGGAAGGTCATTGTACATTCTTGATCATTACTGTCATGTCATTGCCCCTTTGAAATTTGTCATTGTTTCATTTCTTTTATACACAAACTTTTACAGAACTTTACGGACTATCTTTTGAAACCAAGGTCACTATCCTCTTGTATGACTGTACCATCTTAGGCATGCATAATGTGTCTTACCCTTTGTAGTTGTCCTTGTACCTGTCATGGTTTCTGCCCCCTTAATATGCCCTTAAATGATTGTCTTTACGTGTTTAGCAAATCTGATTCATATTACATAAACCTTAGGGTCTAGCTTCATGCTAGCTATCCCTAAACCTCAACAGGTTCATTACATACCTCATTCTCAAGATCTTATTAACACCAATATTCTCCTCACATGAATGAACAAAACAACTATTACCTCATTAATATTTACAAAATAACATTATCCAGCAACAAGGTAACAAAGTAAGAACAAAGGGATTTTAAAGCAATAAGGTTGTGTTCCTATTATGTGTCAACTAGTCTTTGACATTAGGAACATTTGTTCATTTCTTGTGCCTTCATATTGTTTGAAAACCTCTTTTCCACTTGTTATTCACTATCCATTGGATGACCAAACTTGAATGCTTATTGTTGTATAGACAATAAACTGATTCTTTTATCACCCTGAACAGGTAGATTGTGTATTGTTCACTTGAAGACTCTCCTCTTTTCCTACCACAGATCTGGAACATCTCTTTATTTGATGACAATGGTTTAAACAAGGTATGAGGAAAGCTCAGAGAAACACTTATACATGTTTTTGGTAAGGAAACAAAAACATTTGGCAACATTAAACACTATAAGGCTATCTTAGTAACTTGTTACGGTAATATGCTCTTGGAAACTCGTTGTGACAATAGCAACACTAGAATGACTACAAAACCCTACAGGCTTGCATGATTTTACAACTTAAGTATGCATATTTCCATGAAGACCCACGAGATAGAAATAAAAGATGCTTTTATCATTACCTTTGCACATGTTCTCCTTAGCTTTGGAATCTTTTAATGACCCTTGAACAACTTCCACAATTTTAAAATGACAATAGAGTCTTAATGAAGTGTAGAATGCATACAATGAAGATTTAGCATTATGGGGAGCTTTTGACCACATGTAGCAGGTGTAAATGAGTCCCTGGAACCTCTCCTTCCTCCTGGTAATGTGCCATATCTTCTACTTGGTCTCTGCAATGTGGATGAAAGATAAATGGGCTCCTTGAAAACCTCCAACGCCATTGCAACGTGGGTAGATCTTCCTCCATATCTTGCAACGTGGGTGAGACTAGCGCAGCATGCTTCTGCTTCCATGCCAAACTGAGGAAACCTTCAATGCCAACAAAACAGAAACCCTAGGATTTCTCATGCAATGTGCCATGTCAAGCTCTTCAAAAGGAGGAAATATTCAATGCTTCCCTTTCTTGGCGTGGAGACTTAGCAAAATTTGAAAGTTATTTTCACTTTTGAGTGCCTAAGACCTATTTTACAAATAATGTATGCCCTTTATGACATGAACCTAAGACTCTAAAGACTTATTAAACAAAATGAGGACTCTATAGCACTATTTAGACCAAGGTGAGGCCAAAAATATTAACAAGAGTATTGTTTTCAGAAAATTTAATTAGTAATTCTTTTATTGGCATCACATTTGTTCATTTGTCTTTAGCCTTGTCAAACTGATCTAGTAGGCAGCTACCAAATAAATCTGGACTTGCTCTTTCAACATTTGGCAGGGACTCCTGTTGCACTACAACTCTTGATTCTATAGTGAATTCAAATACAATAAGAATTTCCATATCTACAAACAAGATCAGATGTGTAGGATCTATGTCGATAACAATACATAATGTGTAGGATCTAGCTCAAAAAGATGTTTGGCAATTTATTCCCCTAACTCCATATTGACATGGGCTCTAAAAGCACCGAGTAAAGAAACCCATGGAGTAGGATCCAAGTTTACCTCACTTTTAAAATTATGTGCCTCATTTAGGTGTCCAACCCAACCAAGAAGGCTAACCATGCAACTGTAGTGATGTAGTCCATGGCATCATGCATTATCTAATAGGTATGGTTAATGCTATGAAAAAACTTGCACTCATCATGCCCTAGGCCAACATGACAACATGCAAAGAGAACATCAATTAAGGTAATGATGTCTGGCATCCCGACACACCCATGTGTAGCATGCCCAAAAATCATAACATTCTATGAAACCAACTCTTAAATAAGAATTTTGTTGAATACTTTGAACCCATCCTCTAAACTCCCACATTTGGCATACATGTCCATAAGAGTACTTTCTATAAAGGAAATGCATTGAAATCCACTCTAAATTATGTCTTGATGAATTTATTGCCTTGATTCAGAGTTGCCATGCTAGCACAAGAAGGGAGAAGAGAGGCAAAGGTTACAAGATTGGGTTTGATGTCTATCACTTTGCATTTCTCGAAATATCTTCAAATAGTTGTTAGAAACCCATGCTACACACTTTGTGAAAAAACCTCTTTGCACATATCTCGAAAATAATTATACTCCATGAGACCACATTAGCCTTGGCATTTCCCAGAATAGCCAAAGAGCTTCATCTAACATATCCATTGTGCAGACATCTCCCAATTAAGGCATTCTACGATATTGCATTTTGTTGAGTCATTTTGTCAAACAAATGGTGTGCATCGGCTATAGATTCACATTTTGCATACATGTCTACCAAGGTAGTTGCAACAGCATCTACAAAACCTATCTTAAATATGCTTTGAGGGATTCCCATGCTCTAGAGCTCCCACTTTGACATAGGTCATGAGGATGCTAGCAAAAGTCATCAAATCTGGGTTTATAGTGGCCCATTGCATTTGTTAAAAAAATTCCAACACCATTTCTGTAAATCCCATTTGTGCATATCTTGCAATCAATTTATTCCACAAGACCATATTTCTTTGAGGCATTCTGTGAGGTTGTTCATATGCATTATTTATGCTTCCACATTTTGCATGCATGTTTGCTGGAGCATTTTGTCAAACAATTTGTGTGCATAGTCTATGCCTCCAAGTTTTGCCTGTATTTCTGCTTGGGTGACTCCAACTCTGATAAAACTCCTCTCTCCTTCAAAATTTGATAAATGTTTACGCATTGTTTTAAGGCTCCCATTTTGGTACAGGCAGTGAGGATGCTAGCAAGTGCATGGAATTTATCCTTAACACTTGTCAAATGCGTTTGTTTGAAATTTAGTAAAGCCTTTTCAATAGATTCATTTTGTGCAAATCCTGCAATTTTCATGTTACCCCTACTAATACCATTCATCTTTCCCTTCCAACCTTTCCTCAATTGGAGGGTCCCAATCTTATTAAGGATGGTAAAGCATGGACATTAGTAAAAAAAAAATATTCAATTGAGAGCATCTTCATAGATCTAACTCTTCCAAGCTCTAAGGCAATGGAAGTCATTCCATAATTCTTGGAATCTTTCACATACCTATAACTCTAAATCGTAAAGGCAACTGAGTTCTAGGAGCCAACTGAGAGCATCTTTAAACTAGTGCACCTTCCCAATGAAATACTTCATACCGCCCACAGTAGTCAAACCAGCATTAACCTTATACTTTAACAATTACCTACCAGTTAGAAGAGGCCTGAAGGGAAGCCTCCAATACTAATTTACATCCATAAATTATTTCCTTGAGGTAAATAGATCAAGCAACATAATAAAGACATGCCTGACTGGCCTGTATGCTCAGGTGAGGGATTTATTATTTGAAAATTTTCCTAAATACTTCAAGATTGCATGTTCTGTGGTCAAACTCATTAACAAAGAGGAACAGTTAAGTAAAATGATAACTGGTTATGTTTCAGTTTGACCTCAGCTGGGATACTAATAAATGGGATTGTTCAATGAGTTGTCTGTGCAGTGCATGATTGATACATTTTTGCATTATGATTGTTCAAAAATTTCCATGGTTAAAATTTTTAGGACAACAGAGCTACACATTAATCTAATTAACATATCATGAAATATCATTTATTTAAGATTGTTTCGTATTTTTATTCTACACAATGAGCACTTTCTATAGGAGAACATCGTAGGTGATTTATGTATGAAGTTTTGCCACTAATTACTCTTTTTATATAATATCTAACCTGCTCGACATCAATCCCCTTTTACCTAAGTACAACAAACTACAAGAAATAAATAATATGTTCAATCAATTTGTATCCAAGATACACTTTTCCATACTTTATAGTCAACATTTATAAACTTAACAGAGGCACCCTAACACAATAATCGAGATATTGAATACTGGAGACCAACTACATATCATTCCCAAGCATTTTCTAATTACTTAGAGGGATATTGAATGGGCTATTATAACAGTCTTCTTAGGTTTGATGTGTGGTTTTCACGTAGGAACTTTATGCTCAAACTGTCAAATAAACCTGATTTAAAAACTCACCAGCTCTTCACGCTCACTGGTTTCATGAGGCTTTAATAAAAGACCTTAGAGCTTAAAGCTGGTGGGCAATTACAGTGTGAGATCTACATGGATGCCCAATTCGTTATTGAAATGAAAGCCCTTAATTGTGCCCATTATTTCCATAGGCAATATTGGATGAGTTATTTTCAGATCTCAATAAGGGAAAATGTAATTGGGTGTCTGAGTTTGAGTTGTCCTTAGCCAAGATTTGGTGGTTGATGTTAGGAAAAACACTGTGCTCTGTTTGACTACAGAGAAACAAGGCAACAAAATATGCACAATTTATTGTGATCTTATGTTGGGGAAAACAGAAGAGTCAAATGATGTCTTACTCCAAAGTGAGTATACTGTGGAACTGCAGATTGGAAGCATCCAATGCTATGACACCACTTGCAAACGTTCTTATAATTTTTGCTGGAGTTGCTCAAATGAAATGCATTGTCCTGTTGACTGTGATACTGTTAGAAAGTGGATCTTAAATATTAGAGACAATATAGAAACTGAAAAATGAAAAATTGTTAATACAAAGTTGTGCAGTTTTAGAAACACCTCCAATGATACTTCAAAGATATGAAAATTATTAATACAAGTCCTACTCAGTTGGTACTTCAGGACATGGAAGCAATGTGCCAATGCACTGTCAAGCCTCTTAAGAACTCTAAACTTATACTCCCCCAAGTTTCTGGGATGCTGTTAAAAAATAGAGAATAAAATATAAGGATATTTCAAATATTCATATGATCATATTGATTAGGCATTCATCATAGACAATATAGAACCTTTGTGAGCATGGGTAATGGAATAGGAATTATGATGTTCTTTATATGTATATATATGAGCATGAGTTAATAAAGGCATGCCTGACTGGTCTGTATGTTCAGGTGAGGGATTTATTATCGAAAGATTTCGTAAAGCCTTCAAGATTGCATGTTCTGTTGTCAAACTCATTAACAAAGAGGAACGGTTAAGTGAAAAGACAACTGGCTATGTTCCAGTTTGACCTCAGCTGCGGTACAAATAGATGGGAATGTTCAATGGGTTGTCTGTGCAGGTCATGATTGATACATTTTTGCATTATGATTGTTCAAAAATTTCCATGGTTAAAAATTTGGGGACAACGGTGCTACACATTAATCTAATTAACATATCATTAATATCATTTGTTTAAGATGGTTTGGAGTTTTTACTCTACACAATGAGCACTTTCTATAGCAGAACATCCTAGGAGATTTGTGTATGCAGTTTTGCCACTAATTACTCTTTTTATATAATGCCTAAGCTACTCACTATCAACCCCCTTTTACCTAAGTACAACAAACTACAAGAAATAAATAATATGTTCAATCAATTTGTATCCAATATACACTTTTCAATACTTTAGTCAACATTTATAAACTTAACAGTGGCGCCTTAACACAATAATGGAGATATTGAATACTGGAGACCAATTACATATCATTCCCAAGCATTTTCTAATTACCTTAGGGATATTTAATGGTCTGTAACAGTCTTCTAACAGTGGCACCCTAACACAATAATGGAGACATTGACTATTGGAGACCAATTACATATCATTCCCAAGCATTTTCTAATTACTTGAGGGATATTTAATGGTCTGTAACAGTCTTCTAACAGTGGCGCCCTAACACAATAATGGATATACTGAATACTAGAGACCAATCACATATTATTCCCAAGCATTTTCTAATTACTTGAGGGATATTTAATGGTCTGTAATAGTCTTCTAACAGTGGTGCCCTAACACAATAATGGAGATACTGAATACTGGAGACCAATTACATATCATTCCCAAGCATTTTCTAATCACTTGAGGGATATTTAATGGTCTGTAACAGTCTTCTAAGGTTTGCTGTGTGGTTTTCACCTACGATATTTATGCTCAAACTGCCAAATAAAACTGATTTAACAACTCACCAGCTCTTTACACTCACTGGTTTCATGAGGCTTCAATAAAAGAGCTTAGAGCTGGTGGGGCAATTACGGTGTGAGATCTACATGGATGCCCACTTCCTTACTGAAATGAAAACCCTTGCTTGTGCCCATTATTTCGGTAAGCAATGTTGGATGAGTTATTTTCAGATCTCAATAAGGGAAAATGTAAGTGAGTGTCTTAGTTTGGGATGTCCCTAGCCAAGATTTGGTGGTTGGTATAGTCAAAGACACTGTGCTCTGTTTGACTACAGAGAAACGAGACAACAAAATATGCACAATTTATTGTCATCTTATGTTGGGAAAAACAGAAGAGTCAAATGCTGTCTTACTCCAAAGAGTGAGTATACTGTGGAACTCCAGATTGGAAGCACCCAATGCTTTGACACCACTTGCAAATGTTCTTATAAGTTTTGCTAGAGTTGCTCAAATGAAATGCATCATCCTGTTGACCATGATACAGTTCGAAAGTGGATCTTAAAGATTAGAGACAATATAGAAACAGAAAAATGGAAAATTGTTGATACAAAGTTGTGCAGTTTTAGAAACACCTCCAATGATAATTTTAAGACATGAAAATTATTAATACAAGGTCCTACTCCAATGGTTCTTCAGGACATAGGAAGCAACGTGCCAATGCACTGTCACATGTCTCTTAGGAACTCTAAACCTATGCTCCCCCAAGTTTTCAGGATGGGGACGGCGATTTAAAAATGGGGAAATTTTTAAAATATAAGGAAATTTCATATATTCATTATGCATATGATAACATTGATTAGGCATTCATCATAGACATTATAGAACTTTTGTGAGCATGGGTAATTGAATAGGAATTATTATGTTCTTTATGTGTATATATATGAGCATGTCTTAATAAAGGCATGCCTGACTGGTCTGTATTTTCAGGTGAGGGATTTATTATTAAAAGTTTTTGTAATGCCTTCAAAACTGCATGGTCTGTTGAAGATGAACAGTTAAGTAAAATGATAACTGGTTATGTTTCATTTTGACCTCAGCTGGGATGCTAATAGATGGGATTGTTCAATGGGTTGTCTATGCAGAGCATGATTAATATATTTTTGCATGAAAATGGCATTTCCTGCTGACTATGACATAATTCATATTTAGCAATATAATGACTGTAGCATGCCAACTTTGTCTGTGGCAGTCATTGTATTCTGAACATGTTGTTCAATGTATGAAACGAAATAGTCCTTTTGACTGTGACTTCGACTGTGAAGATGCTGAGATCTATAACAGGGGATACATATTTTGTGATCATGATCATTCATTGGTCTATTACTTGGCCAAACTCATAGTTTGGCGTGGCTTTGGGGGCAGTGTCCCTGATGCGTTCCTTATCATGATATGGGTTGGGGTCAAGAAGCGTAGCCCCTGCCACCAAGCCCAAATGAAGCCTTCAAAACCAACAAAACCTTTATGGCATACGCCATTTTCATAATTTTTTGTACAGCTTAGATGGGCATTGCAAAAACCATACAGGCATTGAAGCTTGTAAGTTTTTCTTTCTGAAGTTACTAAATGTGCATAGGTACATTAGGAGACGGCTAGCTGTCCTCGGGACAGATGGGGACATTTTTTGATGTCTTGGGAATGTTCTGAAAGTTTATAAAAGTAGATGCGGTGGGGACATTTCTTACCCATTCCTGCATCCTTGAAACGCCCCTATAGAAGATGGGGTCATTTTGGGCAGGGGAGACATCCACTGGAAGCATAGCTCTAAATGTATCTTACTAGGTCCCAATTCACTACGAAACTTAAAAATAAACAAGGGTTGTTTGTGGTGCAGCTGGAGTGCCTGTCAAAGGCTGCAAGAACAGGTTGCACCAGCAGTTGAATACTTTTGCATAAAAACGTGTATTTGGTTTGTCTAGTGTGTTGCTGATTTACAGTGTAAACGTAAATCCATTGTGTACTTCAAGGAATAATGAAAGAGAAGTTTGTATCAGAAAGTACCCAATCAAATGAATGGGGGAACCAGTATTGTATGAGAACTCAGTATTTAAATATTTTTTGAGGTTAACACACTTTTTACAGTTAGGATACATGGTAGCCATCTCCAATAAATATATAGAAGCTTGAGATTGTCTCCAATGTGACTATCAAAAATCAAGAGTTAGCAGGACTCTGTGGAAGTTAGTTTTTCACCGAAGAAATGAAATCAGAGGAGAGAAAAGATTTTGGGATGGGAGTGAATGGTGTTAGAAGGACCATTGCTGCAAGAGGAAATGAAAGTTTTTAATATCACAGTGAACTCTAATTACTTTGCATGATTCATTGCATCACAACGTAAGGCCAAAGGTCTGACGATTGCCACATCACACCCTCTTGCTTGTCCATATTTTTTCGACACTTCCTGAAAATGAGATAGAACATTGGAAATGCTTCTAACCATGATGAGCTTGATCTATCCTCCAAACAGTAATTTAAAATTTGAAAAGTACGGTAAAAGAAAATGAAATAAATCATACCCTTCGTCAAAAAACTTACAGAGATCCTCTAAAAGAACGACTCTTGCAAGATTCCTATGCACGTGAAATAAAGCAAAATGTTTTCTGATTCCTTCGCCATCTGCTGGATACCTGGCCTGTAAAAGGAATATTAAAGGTATCCAAATACATAAAAAGTCAATCAATCATTCACTGAAGCCAATGCAGAGAAAATGATCATTCCATTGCTGAACCGAAAAACCTTACTTTATATGCACCTATTCAAAGATCTCAGAAGATGGGTCAACAGCCAGCAAAGTACCTAACTAGCCATGTCAAAAACTGCACGGATGTCAATCAATGGCATTATCTGATGGGTTAGTTTTGTGAGTCCATGACTTATATTGCATAGAAAAAGGAAATGGAATTAATTTCAAGTTCATATCTCAATCCTATGCACCTGATGTACACGTTTTGGAATATGATGGCATATACCATCTGTGCTTTTACTTGGCTGCTAATCCTAATGACCTGTATGAACAGGGCATCTCTCGTAAAAATCAAATTAGGAGCTAGGAAGATCAGTAACAAATGGCCATGTTTTCGTTCAACATCTTGACCATGAATTAAAGTTACTTTAGAAGCCATTACTGTTCAAAAATAGGATACATGACTATCTCTTCACGGAAGGAAACCCGAGTCTGTTATCTGGCAACATTAGGAACTGGTAAATGTGGGTGAAATAGTCAGGAATTGATGAATGCAGGTGAAATGCTCCCATCATTAAGAAAATGAAAACTATTTAATTTTTTCTATATTCCCTGCAACAGAAAGTAAAAAAAACTACTATTGTTCAAAACATAGGATAGAGGGCATTCTCATCCCAAGAGGAAAGGAAATTAGATCAAGTCTGTTGACCTGAAAGAACAAGGTCAGGGATTGGCAAGTGTCGGTGAACTGTTCTCAACTTCTCAATCATTTAAAATTTGAAAAATTTACTGATCTTGTCTTGTATATTCTGTGGCCTCTACTTCTTTCTGCAGGTGAAATGCTCCCATCATTAAGAAAATGAAAAATATTTATTTTGTCCTATATTCCCTGCAACAGAAAGTTAAAAAAAAAACCTACTACTGTTCAAAACATAGGATAGAGGGCATTCTCATCCCAAGAGGAAAGCAAATAAGATCAAGTCTGTTGACCTGAAATAACAAGGTCCGGGATTGGCAAGTGTCAGTGAGCTGTTCTCAATCATTTAAAATTTGAAAATTTTATTGATCTTGTCTTGTATATTCTGTGGCCTCTACTTCTTGCTTTGAATTGAACATGCTTGCAGCTTCCTCTTAATTTGTTGACCAGACTGTAGTGTATCCCTTTTATATTCTTTAAAAAGGTAAAACAAGCTATCTTTCTAGGAAAAAACTACAAAATGCCAGTTTCCCAAGTAAAAGATGTTGAAGAACAAAAAATACAATCATACAATGTGCCCTGCTTATTTTTAAATGCTGAAAACAACCACAGAAATATATCTCCAACTAGATGCACTTGTAGCATACCAAACTTCTTTTTTCTGAGACAATTCTAGGAAATCTTATCTCAAAGATGAAAGAACCTATTTGTGGAGTTTCAACTAACTGAGAACTTTATTTATAAGTCCAAAATACTACAAGAATCTATCTGTGTAAATTTAACGTAATTGAAAGCTCCTTTTTCAAAGAAGCAAATAGACTACCTGCTCTGAGGTGACATGAAATTACTCCATTAGCATTGTCATCTATAAGATAACACAAATGGTTCCCCTACAAAGCACTGCAAGATCTAATCACAGAAGCCCTACGCTAAATATATTCTCTGCTTCTGTTTAACTACATCTCAGATGGTATTTGTCAGCATATATTTCCAGTAGACATGGTCATGGTTGTGGTGCAACGAATATAGAGATGCTCAAGCCTCAACCATGTTTCCTTATCTTAAATTTGCGGTCCAATCATACGCACATAACCTTACCCACGATTTGGCAATCTACAAATACTCCACAAAACATTTAAGGCTGCCAATAGCCCTGCCCAAGTTTTACGAAGTTAAAAAACTCACACGAGATATTTACAAAAGCCGATTGCATATAATTTTTGGCTGATTTTAACAAATGGAAAAACCAAAAAAGCTCCCAGGAAAAATCCTTCATACAATTAAAAACAAACAGAAACTTCTTATTTGCTGTATAAAAAATGGAAAAAAAATGTAAAACATTAAAACCGCGTGTAATTTTTGGATCAAGTACAGTTTTTAAAGAAAAACAGATACAAACATGAGACTAAGAAACAAAGCGCGATTGAGAACAGGATATTAAATTTCTTTAGTAGCTGATTTTAAGTGCACGATTGTCCCAAAATCAAGAGCAAATTCAAACAGTGGCATGTCAGTATGTATTCGATCAAGTGGAGTTGATTTGGTAATGATTATTTGGAGATGTCGGACAACTTTCGTGATCCATTTTGTTGAGATATGGGTTACTTGTGCTCTTAATTTTGATAAGAGAATATTATATCAAATGAATAGTTACCTATTTAAACTTACTCATGATTATAGTTTTCTAGAATTTTATTCTATAATTACGATTTTGTTTTCAATCGAATAGAAAATTTTCAGAATTAAACAGATATTTACAAAGCTTTAAAGAAAATACTGAAAACAGATGTGCCCTATTAATACCAGTAATTTGATGAATGTTTATTTTAAATTATAAAAGGGAGTTTTTGGGTTAAATTTAAAGATCAAGAATCACATCTAGCAAACAAATTGTTATTTCTCTACACCGTAAGGGAGAAAAACAAGAAAGGCAAGTAAGTTTGGACGCCAACAGAGCGGAGATAAAATAAAACACTTTAGGAAAGCAAGAGAGGTAACCTTGAGCAGTAACCCTGACACGGCATTAACGACACATGTTCCTTTATTCCAACCCTCACCTCAACAACCCGTATAACTGTCGTACTAAGAGGCGTCATCAGACCACTGCCAGAAATCCCAGATTTAAAAATTTAATTTCCTGGGTATTCAAATAACGAACCTCTGATATATGATATAAAAACAGCTAGCGAAAGAAACCCTAGTTTCTTCAACGTCGGCCGAGGGCAGGCACACGGAATTTTAGACAAGAAATTATTGCTCGTCCTGCGGGCTGATTTTTTTCAGCAAAGCCCTAGCTTACAGTATGGTCTCGTAGGGGCTTGGAGATCTATTTACATGGAGTAGGAGGTCTTATAAACCAAAAAAAAAAAAATGCTACATAATTAATGGAATCTTTTTCTAAAAAATAGGAGCCCCTACTTTTTAGGATTGGAAATTTCAGATGGTGAAGTCGGGTGGGTTCAAAAATTGTTTCACCAGTTTAAGAGTTTTTTCTGCTACTTGTCAATCATTTAAAAAATTAAATTTCTACCAAGAAAAAAAAATAGAGAAAATGATGTATTAATTGTTTATTCACAGCATTTTTCATTCTTTATTATTAGAAGTAAAATTCGTGAGACCACCAACTTTCTTGAATTTCGAAGTTTAAATTTTTTAAAAACTGCATAAGATGATAGACTTAAAATATTTTAAAAAAATCTAACAAAGATATATTTCGGGATCCTATAGTCTCGGTAACCAATAATTTTCAAATACAACTTATGGAGGGCTTGGGCTTATATTTTCATGGAGCAGGAGGTCCTATGGAAAAAAAAATTGTGCTACAGGATTAATTGGAATCTTTTCCATAAAAATAGAAGCCCCTACAATATAGGAATGCATCTTTCAGCTGGTGAAATTAGGGTGGAGCTAGAAATTGCCCCTACAGCATAGGAATTTTTTAGAAATTTTTTCGAAAAAAAAAATTGTGCTACAGGATTAATTGGAATCTTTTCCATAAAAATATAAGCCCCTACAGTATAGGAATGCATCTTTCAGCTGGTGAAATTAGGGTGGGGCTAGAAATTGCCCCTACAGCATAGGAATTTTTTAGAAATTTTTTCAAAACTAAAAGATGAGAGAATTTTTATTTATTTATTAATTTTTTTCAAAATACTCTAGTTTATTCTTATTGGAGCTCAAATTTTTAAGCTGAATTGCAAAACTGAATTCATGGGACCACTAGCTTTAAAATATTCCTAAAAACTCTCAGCAACACCCACTGAATTTTTTTAGAAAGCCCTGCTCCATAGGACCGTACCCTTACTGCAAACCCTGATTTCGGAGGTGAAAAAACAAAGAGAAAAAAAGCGGGCCTGACGAGTCTGGGCAGAACAACAGAAAGGCACACCGCCCTCGCAATCGCCTTTGTAGATGAGAAAAAAGAAAATGAAAGATTGGCCGGGTGGGGGGTTTGTGATCGCCCTCCTAGTCCTCGGAAAACGCTTGCCCACTCGCTTGACTATCCTCCTAACATCTTATTCCACCTGATAGAAGAAATAATGACTTGAAGCACAAGTTGCCTCTTCCTTCCTTCCTCCCGACGAAGTAATTCCTGGAAACGGCCTGTAACGAATCGTTTGACAAAATGTGTGGCAATTGGGTAATCAAAAATATTTGCAAGTCCGTCGAGAAATAGAAGTGCATGGCGTTGAGCCAGCCAATGGCTGTGACCAACGTAGGGACGCTCAACTATCACCAAATTATCAAGGAATTTTCAAATTAAGAAATTCCTTACATATGCAAGGTCGTCCCGCTTGACGGCGTCAGGCAATTCTATGAAAACGGCAACAGGGACGGAAAAGCAAACGACAACAGTATAAAGGGTCAAAGATGACGAGCTCATGCTTTTCAAAGGAATCTTGAATGACTAAGATTCATAAATTATGAGATTAAAATCAAAGGAGTCTTGAATGAGTAAGATTCAAGATCTATGAGATTAAAGTATTATAATAAAATAGTTTTTTGGATTTAGCTGTTTATATTTCTCCAATCATATTAGTTCAACTGTAAAAACGTTATCTTGAAGTTATAGATTCTATATAATCAATAAAAATAAATTATAAACGCATTCCCTCACTTTTCAACAAGACATTCATTGCACACTTTTTTCTATCTACACATTAACTGCACCCACTCAAGGTGTGAGTGATAGGAAATAGAGATAACTATAGATTTTGCAGGATGTTGATAGCGACGGAGATATATACTAGCCCTGCCCAGCAGGCTACTGTGATGTAAAGAAATATGTGCCATGGATTTCTTACACTCTGATTATTCGATCTTGATCGTTGCTCCTGCTTTGATTGCTGATACACAAGATAAAAAAGAACAGCCAAAATTACAGAAGCAACTATTAAGGCGATAGTCTTTACTACTGTATCAACTTTACCGGAAAATCGCATGTGGCTCACAAAATATGCTAGAGAGAGGCTACTGAATTGCATGGCAAAGTTGACGTACTTAAGCGCTTGGCTGCCAACATCATTGTTTTGGACTTCAATTTCGTGCTGTGACAGCCCGCTTTCAAGATCAATAACATCTCCATTGGGATAAGCTATCTGCAATGATAAGTAAGCCTCGGTAGGATGCAATACAGTGGAATCAGTGGCGGGAGGAGTGTGAGTATCATCGCTAGATTTTGTATAAGCTTGAAAGAGCCCACATAGTTGGAGAGTAAGAGATTGATAGAGATTGTACAAGCTGAAGCCCATTGAATTTGGTGACGCACGCGAGATCAACAAGAAGCAATGAGCTGCACCCACTAAAATTAGAGCAAAACTCAGCACAGAACCATCAGCAATCAAATTGCAAAGACGACCAAGCAAAAACCATTGAACCAAATTATTGTATTTAAGTTTTAACATTTGATGAAAACATGACTGCTGCCTTGTGAGCCTGACTTACTGAACAATTAACCTTCATTTCAGATCAAACAATCAAGAGTGATCATTGTTGAAGGGGAAATAGTGTCAAGAGAAGCCTATCCAAAAAAATCACAACCATTTTAGCATTCAAGAGAATAAAGACGACCTCCTGTTACACTGATTCCCCCGCAAGTAAAAGTTCCGATTGTGAGGCATAGAATACAAAAGTTGTGAGAGATAAAGCACAAGGAGTTTCATGAAAGCACAGTACAATCACATGATCTTAACAAATGGAATAAGTATTATATCATACCCTGTCGACAGTAGCTTGGAACAAAATCAAGGACTGTATGATCTACAGACTCCTGCACCAGACAAGTTCAGATATAAAGAGAATTACAATAAGCTAACTATATATACGATAAGATTTGGCCATACAGCAGACTGAGATGTACAAAAATGATTTGACATACGTAGAAAAACCTTACCTTCTAGATAGATTTTGTTGAGGCGACTTGACGAACTTACTTTTAAGCACTGAAAATTTCAAAGATTCTGTGCATGAACCTGACCAGTTGTTTGGCTCAAATTGTCTTGGGAGAAACAAATGGTGGCGATAAGATATATTTCCACTTACACGACAAACAGGACGTATTTTCTAGTCTACATTTGACTAATAGTATTTTTTTATTGATAAAAAAAAAAATTATTATCACAAACCCACTTAAAAACCGCTTATAACCTTATAAAAGGCTGAAGAGTTCGCGAGTACAACGTTGGGGAAAGCCCCACATCGACCATAAGCGCCTACTAGTGCATGGAGTAGATGAGGTCATTTTTTTAATTGCGTAGGGTTTGGGATGGCGAATGACGTCGTGTCCTTATTTAATAAAGATATCTATGAGATTTTTTTAATGAGTAGGGTACGGCATTCAATAGTGGAGCTGGGTTTAATAGTTGGGAGAGAAGTAGTCTTCGATGGGCTTCAGAGTGGAATGTCTTAATATCTAATTGTAAAATATATTTTATCCATAAAGTAAATAGAGTTTGTCCAGTCATTGTATAGATAAAAAATGTTTTCTAAATGACTTATATTTGTCCTAAAAACAAATAATTATTCACAGTCTTACATGTCAAAGAATATATTGAAAACACATTTGACACCACCAACATACAAACCAAGTTGTTATTTTATGGCCGGTAGCATGAAAATATGCAACCAAATATAAAATTAGTATAATCCACACTCTCTTTACATATCACCCACTACATTACATCACCATCACTATTTTGAAGGAACTAATACCACGTGAACATCTAAGAACCAAGTTTGTCCCATCACCAAATCCAATTGAACCCACTCCCCTATCCCACTTTTCCAACAACACAATACTCAAGGAAAATCAATCATTCACATGTGTCCCATCAATCAAATTCCACTGCACAACTAATGGTGCCCTCTCCTTATTTGCCACTTGCAACCACCAAAAAAAATTTGTAAGGCCAACAAAATCGCCTAGGAAGCAAACAAGGATTGCACGCCATAAATACATACAAATTCTACAATTGAAGGCATCAAAACAAATTTTCAAATTTGAAAAGCAGGATAGGAATTAAAGACTCGATACCAAACCAACATTAAACACAAAGAGATTTATAAATTCAAAAATGTTTTACTCAATCTTTGTCAATTTCCATTTAGCATGTCTCGGTTTGATATTCATATCTATATTTTCCTGGAGGCAGTCACAACAGAAAAGCAGAAGCAACAGCTAAATTAGACTACAAAGTTTTAGGTATTCTACTACTATTATTTTTTTATGCCTATGAATGCCAATTCGTTGTATGCTATGCAAATGTTTTTCACAAACCTATAACTCAATATTTGGGGTTTCAACCTGACTATTGGGTTTTTCATTTATATTCTTTATTCTTGAGAATGCCAATTTGTTGTATGTAATGTAAATTTTTGTCACAATAACTTGTAACTCAATATTTGGGGTTTCAATTTATACTGTTTATGAATGTCAATGCATATATGTTGTATACAATGTGATTGTTTCACCCAATCTGTTCTAAGTGCATAAGATCAAGTTCTTTCAGTTCAATTCTTAATGCCTACCAATGTCTATTTGTTTTATAAGATGTTATTGTGTCACTCACTCCATTGTAAGTGCTCAACCCATTGGGTTTTTATTTAGATTATTTATGCCTGGGAATGCCAATATGTTGTATGCAAAGTAAATATGTCACCCACTCACCTATAACTCAATATCTAGGGTTTTAACTTATATTATTTATGCTTTCTAGTGCATTTATGTTGTATACAATGTGATTGTTACACCCAATCTGCTCTAAGTGCATAAGATCAAGTGTTTGTGTCACCCACTCCATTGTAAGTGCTCAACATATTGGGTTTTCATTTATATTCTTTATGCCTAGGAATGCTAATATGTTGTATGCAATGTAAATGTTTGTCACTCACTTGTAACTCAATATATGGGGGTTCAACTTATAATATTGTCAATGCATTTATATTGTATATAATGTGATTGTTACACCTGATCTGCTCTAAGTGCATAAGATCAAGTGATTGTGTCACCCACTCCGCTATAAGTGCTCAACCAATTGGGTTTTCATTTATATTCTTTATGCCTGGGAATGTCAATCTATTGTATGCACAACGTAAATGTTTGTCACACTCACTTGTAACTCAATATTTGGGCTTTCAAGTTATATTGTTTATGAATGTTAATGCATTTATTTTGTATACAATGTGATTGTTACACTCAGGCGATCCCACAATACTGGTTTACAATTTTTGGTCAAACTAGACACTGATAATTTTTTCTAACTAAATTTTCACTTCTGGGCACCTATAGCGGCTAAACTGTGAGGAATTTGAAGATGATGCAAACTAGTGATTTGTGACATTTTTGTTTGTAGATTCTAAATATATTTCTTCAAAAAATTTGGAATTAGATTGCACTTCTTTTTCCATCTCCTTCGAAAACTAGTTTTTTTCAGTAAACAACATTTATAAGGAATGACGCTCACCATATAACACATAATTTTTTTTCCATGAAGGATAAAATTCTTTTTTTTTTTTAATTTAGATTTGTAACTACAATATTTAGTGCTTCCAATTGGTTAGATAGTGTTTTATTGAATATTTTTTCCTTAATCAAGTTTCGAAGTCAAACCAATTACAATTCAAACATAGGCAAACCGTATAACACGTAACCTTTTTTGTATGTATCGAAATCCAAATTTTCTTTTATTGGATCAAGGACTTCAATATCTGGTACACTCATATTTTTCAAAAAAAAATTGATAACCTTCTATTTTTCCACATGTGCAAAACAGAGAACTTGATTTTTGGTGAAAAACCTATGTTTAATAAAACTAAAAAAATAAATACATGATAAAACCAAAACATATTAAAATTATATTCGTTGGATAACTTGTTTTAAGGACTACCATCATCTAGTTGGGTTTGTGAAGTCTCCTCCATTTTCATCCTCAACTCGAGCTTCAAAGTGCAAAATTTTGGACTTTTTTGGTGCGCCTAAGGGGGAGAAGGGGGAAAAGGGGGGTTCGAGCGAGCTAGTGTTCACACGAAAATCCAAAAAACATTTGATCAAATATAGGTTTGATCGAACCCAAGTTTGATCGAACATGTTCAAAATAATATAAAAAAAAGATTGGCAGGCTGGTTTGAGCAGACTCTTAGCCAACGTCTGCTCGAACCCCCTACCATGAATCCATTTTATTTTAATTTTTTGCCATGTTTGCAATAGTTTTATTTTATAATATATAATATTAGTTAGATAATTTTTAATCTCTATAATATAAAATATATCTATATAATAGTTATTAATAATATATAAATCATATACTATATACTTATATATTATAAATAATTACAATTTAAATATTATAATATCAATATACTTTTGAATTAAATACATTAAAAATATATATTGTGTAAATAAATATAAAATTATAAATAAACAAATTTAAAATAATAATAATAATATATTATAATTTATAAAAAGAAAATATTTAGTTTAAATATAAAATGCTTAGTTTAAACATAATATTTTTAAAATATTATTTTCCCTCATCAATAATGAGGCAATGCTTGTTCGTCGTATAATTAAAATATGCAATTGATTGAGAAAGGTCATCAACAAACAACACTTTGACATAAGAATCATAAATATAATTTTAGAGTTTTTTGACAACCAATTAATGAATGACGTGTTGTGAATGATGGGGATGAGAAAAGACCAACAGGTAAAATATCAAGATATGGACAGAGAGAATAAGAGATAGACAAACAAAGAGAATTAGAGATAGGTAAATAGAGATGGTGAGAGGGAGAGAGAAATAGGGGAAGATAGAAAAAGGGAGAAAGAAGTAGGGGAAGATAGAGATATATGGGAAGAGAAAGAGAGATTGAGAGATATATGGGAAGAGAAAGGGAGAGAGAGGTAGAGATAGAGAGATAGAGAGGGGGATAGGGAAGGAGTGAGGGAGGGATAATGGGGAGAGATAGAGAGAGGGGGAGATAGAGAGGGAGAGAAAGGGAGAGAAAGGGTTAAGGGTAGATGGGAGAGAGATAGAGGGAGTGAGTGGGAGAGAGACCGAGAGAGGAGAGGGGGTAGGGAGGGAGACTTGAGAGGAGAGAGAGTTGGAGAGGAGAACAAGAGGGTAGAGGGTTTAGGTTTAAGGGTTTAGGTAGAGGGTATAGGGAAGGAAATAGGTAGAGGGTAGAGGATAAATAAGGGAATGGTTAAGGGGTAGAGGGGGTAAGGGCTAAGGGAAGGTAGAGGGAGAGAGAGATAGGAGAGAGGATAATGGAGAGGGGGGAGAGGGAGGGGGGAGGAGACCTGAGAGAGGGAGAGGCAGAAGCACAATTGGCTCCATGGGTTAAGGGTAGAGGAGAGGACAGGGCAGGGGAGAGAGAGAGAGAGATAGGAGGAGGGAGGAGAGAGATTAGAAGGAGTAGAGGGAGAGGAGGAGGAGAGAGGAGGAGAGAGAGAGGAGGAGTGGAGGAGAGGATAGAGGGTAGAGGGGTTTAAGGGTTTAAGGGTTAAGGAGAGAAGGGTGAGTGGAGTGAGAGGAGAGAGAGAGAGAGAGAGAGGGAGGGAGTGGAGAGATAGAGGGCCTAGGGATAGAGGAAGGAAGGGTAGATAGGAGGAGAGGGGGAGGAGGGAGAGACTGAAGTGAGAGAGGAGTGGGAGAGAGATAGATGTTATAGAAGGGTTTATGTTAAGGTAGAGGGTAGGTGGATATGGGTAGAGGGAGAGAGATAGGAGTGAGTGAGTGAGAGATAGACTTGAGAGAGGGAGAGGGGGTAGGAGAGAGAGAGGGTAGAGGGGATAGAGATAGGAGTGAGTGAGAGAGAGACTTGAGAGAGGAAGAGGAGGTAGGAGGTAGGAGGGAGAGACTTGAGAGAGAGAGGGAGGGAGATATAGGGTAGAGGGTTTTAATGGTTTAAGGGTAGAGGGTAGGGGATAGAGAGAAAGAAAGAAAAGAAACATAAAAAATCAACTTTCTAACAATGCGAACGCATTTTGAAGTAGTAGAGATCTAGCTATTTTTAGCAAGACATAACGTGAGCGCATTACAACATGAGTGTGTTTTATCTTTCTCTAAAAATGATTAAAAGCATAATATATATGTGATCTCAAGGCCCACATTCTACATATTCTCCTGGTTCTGCACGTGTTCCGACAAAAAAAAAATTGATGATTTTTTGAAGTGTGCATGCAAGTTTTTCACATTCCACCACATTTTTTATGATCCTCCCACCACCTTTGCATGAAATAGTATATTTTTCACGTTGAAAGGCATATAATATCAATTCAAGTCTAAATTCCATTGAGATTGATACACAATTGAAGTTTGGAGGGGAACAAGCTTCTGAAAAAGTCAAATTGTTGAGGACTATGAGGAAAGAAGAAGCAAAGGCTACATAACTGGGTAGAAATCCTCCATTCAAAAGTTTGGTATTTTAGGATATGTGAAGTCTTTACACATTTTCTTTCATTCTATTTTGTCTTGCTTTGAATTTTTTATTTTGTATGCTTCCAAATTTTGTATACACATATATATGACAAAAGTTATAAGTAAAATAATACATCATTTCTCAATCCTCTGCTATGGATGTGCATACCACTCTCCAAAGCTTTCATTTTGGTATAGGCATGGGGGATGTTGGAAAATGTATCTGAATTTGGTTTTACACCTACAAATTGCATATGCTTGAAAAAAAAATTTGTGTATATCCTACAATCATTCTAGTCCACAAGGACATATCTTATTGAGCTATTTTGTTAAACAAATATACCAAGCAACTAATTGCCTTGTCTATGCTACCAAATTTTCCATACATGTCTACCAAATCATTTTATCAAATAACATAGACAAGGGAATCAGTGGCTTGAAGAAATTCCTCAAAGAAATGGGGTCTCATAGTGATGTGCATTTTATCAAACAACTGATTGCATTGTCTATGCTACCAAAATTTCCATACATTTTTCTACAAAATTAGAATTTACCCCTCCCACATTGATAGATCTTTGAAACTATTTTGGTTTTCATCTTTGAAATGGGGACTCACACCCATTTCTATGAGGAATTTTCTCATGTTTCCCCTACCTTTTCAACCCTATTGCATTGGAAAGCTAGTGAGCTCACTAGTTTTCCAATTCGGTAGGGTTGACAAGGTAGGGGTAGCATGAAAAAATGCCTAATAGAAATGGGGTGTACATCACCATGAGACCCCGTTTCTATGAGGCATTTTTTCATGTTTCCCCTACCTTGTCAACCCTACCACATTAGCAAGCTAGTGAGCATCACTGTGAGACCCCATTTCTATGAGGCATATGCTACCCCTACCTTGTCAATGCTACCACATTTTACATACATTTCTATGAAAACATTATTGCCAAACATTTCACATGCCTTGTCCATGCTTCCATTTTGAGTTTGTCTTGTAATCATGGCATGCCCCATTACCGCATTTCTTTAAGGCATTCCATCCAAAAAATCATGTGAGCATTGGCAAGCTAGTGAGGTCACTAGCTTGTCAATGCTACCACATTTTGCATGCCTTGTCCATGCTTCCATTTTGAGCCTATCTTGCAATCAAGACATGCCACATGACCACATTTCTTTAAGGCATTCCATCCAAAAAATCATGTGAGCATTGGAAAGCTAGTGAGCTCACTAGCTTGCTAATTTGGTAGGGTTGACAAGGTAGGGGCAACATGAGACCCCATTTCTATGAGGCATACACTGAGACCCCATTTCTATGAGGCATACACTACCCCTACCTTGTCAAACCTACCGCATTGGCAAGCTAGTGAGCTCACTAGCTTGCCAATTTAGTAGGGTTGACAAGGTAGTGGTAGCATGGAAAAATGCCTCATAGAAATGGGGTCTCGTGGTGATGTACACCCCATTTCTATGAGGCATTTTTTCATGCTGCCCCTATCTTATCAACCCTACCGAATTGGCAAGCTAATGAGCTCACTAGCTTGTGTGATTCCCCATTTCTATGAGGCATTTTTTCATGTTGCCCCTACCTTGTCAACCCCGCCACATTGGCAAGCTAGTGAGCTCACTAGCTTGCCAATGATCACATGATTTTTGGGATGGAATACCTTAAATAAATGTGGTCATGTGGCATGCCTTCATTGCAAGATAGGCTCAAAATGGAAGCATGGAAAAGGCATGTGAATTTTTTGACAATAATGTCTTTGTAGACATGTATGCAAAATGTGGTAGCATTGGAAAGCTAGGGGGATCACTAGCTTGCTAATGCAGTAGGGTTGATAAGGTAGGAGTGGTGTGAAACAATGCCTCATAGAAATGGGGTCTCATGGTGATGGGTTGACAAGGTAGGGGTAGCGTGAAAAATGCCTCATAGAAATGGGGTCTCATAGTGATACATAGGGGCAATGTGAAAAATGCCTCATAGAAATGGGGTATCACGGTGATGTATCATCGTGGGACCCCATTTCTATGAGGCATTTTTCACACTGCCCCTACCTTGCCAACCCTACCACATTGGCAAGTCACCGTGAGACCCCATTTCTATGAGGAATTTTTCACGCTACCCCTACCTTGTCAACCCTACTGCATTGGCAAGCTAGTGAGCTCACTAGCTTGTCAAAGGTACCACATCTTGCATACATGTCTACGAAAAAATTATTGTCAAACAATTCACATGCCTTGTCCATGCTTCCATTTTGAGCCTATCTTGCAATCATGGCATGCCAAATTACCACATTTCTTTAAGGCATTCCATCCAAAAAAATATAGTGAACTCTTCTATAGGATGATTGTAAGTATTCTGTATGAAATATTGAATGACATATATTTCATTTATCTGTATGGATTCATTTTTTAGGAACTAATATTTGTCTCATTACCATGCTACAAGTAAAATTATCTACGATGCCAAGGAAACAAAAGAATAAACCAACAGACAAAGAGTATGAAACTAATAAAGCAAAAAATAAAGAATGGATGAAGGAATATCATGAAAAGAAGAAATTGGATATGAGTAATGAAAACAATCCAATTGAAGAGGAACCTCAACCATCAAAAAGAGAAATGGCATTGGCACCACAAAGGGCACGAATGTGAAAGCATTGTGGTAAGATAGATTCAAATACCGTAGTTGGAGATACACCCTCTACTGCAAGTGAATATGAAGGGGCACCATTAACCACAAGTGAATATAGAGGGACACCATCTATCACAAGTGAATATGGAGGGACACCATCTACGACAAGTGAATATGGTTGGACATCATCTACTGAAAGTGAATATGAAGGGACACCATCCACTACATCTCAAATTGAGAGTACATCATCACTCAGATTTGATGAAGAATGCACAACATCATGCCCATGTGAACCTCAAGGTATGTCGTCTATTCCACCCTTGATCAAAAGTATGTGATATAGCCTACCTCATTTAAATATTGATGAAATTCCTAATGTTGAGATGTATGTACCTAGGAGAACACCACCTAAAATTTTACATAGAAAGCCAAAGTATTTGATTAATATTGATGAGGATATTTTGCAGCACATGGAAGGTAAGATTCCAGCACACACTGGTAGAAGATATGATGATAAGATTTGAAAATTTTTCTTTGAAAGGCTAAATGAGACCACAAGATGTCAACTATTTGTTGAAATGATGTGGGGTATAAAGTATAGAAACATCTTGAAGATTCTTGGGTTAAGAACATTGAATGCTTCAAGTGAAAACACTATCGTGAAGAATCTAATGGATGCTTATGAGAGTGTGGGTAAGACCTCACACTCAAAGGATAGTAATGTCACTTGACATGTCATTACAATGACTTTGGTAAGTAGTCAAACAAAGATATCTTGTCTCATTAGAAAGACAAGTGAACAATTGAGAATTAATATAAAAGTTTTATCAAGAGTCATTCAAAGGCGGCAAAAAATTGAGGGTATTAATTCAAATGAATTATGGGTATTCTCAGGGAGACTCCCATGAAAAGATAAAAAAGTTGTTGAAGCATTTAGAACACTAATTGAAGAGTAATGGAAGAATAACACAAGGCCATCTCTAAATCAAAGGGATGTGGTAAGAAGGAGAATCGATAGTCATAACTATGAGCCACATCCAAAGCATTTTTTGGATATGGCTCAGACCCAATTTTTTCATAAATTTCAACAAGATTATCCTCAAATTTGAATTTTTCAAAGATATTTTGAAATGATTAAACATTTTTATGTCAAGATAAATCACACACACACACTACTTGTTGTTGTAGACCAAATATTGAATTCTCTAACCATTATGATGTTTATCATTCTATATGTTTAGATTTGTATACTAACAATGTTTTGTAGGATTGTGGCATACAAGCCCCAATGACATCTTCAGGAGAGTTCTAGGTGAAATCGCAATACTGTGTCTCACTTTTGGGACATGCTATTTTTTTCCTAAAATCACTGTTTTTAGAAAAACTAATGATTTAAGTCTTGAGAGGCTCCATCTAAAGGGTTTTAATTAAAGAGATATAGATAATACCCCCTTAGATCAAACCCCCTTGGATAGAACCCCTCTAGTATTAAATCATACCCACAATGGAGTCTCCTTCGCACCTATCAAAATGTTAGTAGAAACCCACTTTTTCTTTACCTTTTGAGGGATTAAATAACATCATTTAAAAATTATATTTTGCAATATTGTAGCACTCAAAATGAGCTTTCCAACATTTTATCATGGATTTAATTTTTAATTTTTACTAAACATAGGTTTTTCTCTAAACATCAAGCTCCTTGTTGTGCAAAGGTGGAAAAATAGTAAATCATTGTAAAAAAATTCAAAAAATACCCATTCCCTAGGTATTGATGTCATTTTTTTACCCATAAAAGAAAAATTGGATTTTGATATATACACAAAAAGTTATGTTGTACGACACAAACGTATGTCCAAATTATAGTTATAGTGACTTCAAAAATTAATTTAAAAATAAATATGCAATAAAAAATTATGAAAAATTATCGTTTCCCTAGATATTGATGTTGAGAATCTATATTTCAAAAATTAGAATTTAATCCTTTATAGAAAAAAAGTTATTTTGTACGACACAAACATTAGGTTTTGAAAATGTTTTTTTTGTCCAAAACCAGTTATTAAAGGAGATGTTCAAAGATTCATAATTTATTTCAAAAAATTTGAAAAAAAAAAAAATAGAATCTACACACAAATTGCCACAAATCACTAGTTCATATCATCTTCAAATTCTTAATGGTTTAGCTACTCTAGGTCTTAGAAGATGAAGATTTAGTTAAAAATATTGATGTAAATGTTCATCTTGGGAAAAAGGTGACACAATTTTGTGATTTCACCCTTCTTATAAAAAAATTCATGTGAAATAGAGGATGGCGAAATATTCTACAAGAAAAAATGTGTAGATGCTCATGTCAGCGTTGCGGTGGCTTATAAGGTATGCCAGTATGTCAACATATGGAAAGCATACATGAGGTGGGAAAGCAATTAGTAGAGTTCAAGAAGTATAAAATAGTGGCATATGTTACAAAAAGATGGTAGAGTTTAGGAAGTATAAAATAGTGGCATACATTACAAAGGATGGTAATCAAACAAAAAGTTGTGATTTGGTTATTCAAAAGATTCCAATGTATTAGTTTATGTCTATGTTTTGTGACAATATAGTGTATGAGTATGCAATACATACCCATAGAGCCTGATGGTTGGACATGAAATTCAAATTATGTAAGGACACATTTCCAATTAGCAGCATAGTTTTAGTGGTTGAATTTATAGAGAACTACACTCTATAGCCACAACGTGAGGTGCAGTCACAATATTACAACTCCACACAGTTTTCAATATTTGTGCACATAACATTCATTCATGCAACTAATAGTACAAAGGACCAAAGGAAGATATTGAGGGAGTATCACTTTTATATTAGCGATAATCGTGCACATTCTCCAGAGTTCGTGCAAGGTTGCTTCCAGATGTTCTATAGTGATTTGGCTTAGAGGGGCATAGCATATGGTTGGCATATAATATGGTTGGATAACTGTGTAGCACAGTTCAAGAAATTGCACATGTTCTACTGGTTGAGCAGGATGCATGTCATTATAGGTGTTCAACATATGTGGAACTTTTGTGAGGCTAGGCATGGAAAGGGGGAGCATGATGGTGCAGGAGCATGTGTGAAAAGAGCATTAGCACGAGAAGAGTTAAAGTATAAAGACAATGCAAAGTTGACATATGCAAAATCAATCATTGATTGGTGTAATGCTTTGATGGGTCCAAGTAATGAAGGTACATCTTTAGTTCGTATATTTTTTTGGTTGATGGATGATACTAAGATTGCACCATATGAGGATTGTTGTACACTAACAGGATCGAGTGAGCTACACTCTCTCCTTAGCTCAAATGTATGTTCATGGAGTATCAATACATGGAAGATGGCATGCTTTTGTTCTTCATGTACAATGCAAGCCTGTGATGATTGTGAGTCAAAGGAGTGGGTTGCAAAATGGTTGTTAAGTTATCTTAGCCTACTTCACACATATTGTCCTCCAATGGCATTGGAACTAATACAGATGGATTCATCGGTTAACTTTGACCACATATCAGATCTAGTTCAACCAGATAATATATCTACTTGCATAGTTTTTGAAATTCCTATTGTTATCTTACTTTGTAGTGTATTTTTAATGTTGACTAATTATATTTAATTTACTGCACATATCAATGCAGGGCATGTTTATGTAGTTATTGCAAATGAAGACAACGAAGAGGGAATGAACTATTACTTTTTTCGTTGTGTTGAGGACAAAAAGAAATTGGAGACCCCAGTTATAGATGGAGAAAACATTGAATACCGTACAGGCTTAGTTGTTGTTACTGGAACATGGCTTATAAGGTACCCACATAAGTGTTAAATATTGGTTGTTTCAGGACTTTGACACACATCAAAAGATTCTTCATTACTCAAACCTTGTCACAATATCCAATGTTTTTTTAACCAAATATCGGCGTAGACCTTTGAACAAGACCTTGTGGAAGGTTCGTGAGTCTGACCATGAGGAAATACTTGACACAATAAAGGGTAGAGCAGACCCAGATAGTTCGTTGGATTAATTTGTAAGTATGCACATTGGTTCTTATTAATTCATACTTGTATGCACATTAATTTGTATGATGCCAATGCTATGATGCAAATGCTATCATCTAATGTTTATATCATGTATGTAGGTGATTGATGAAGTTATCAAACTTGCAAATGTAGCACACTTTATGTTTAAAATTGTTGCAAAGGATACCGAGTTCAATTGTATTTTATTTTTTCTCAAAAATATGCAAAAAAAATGATGTAGGATATTCTCAATAGATTAGTAAACTAAGTGGAAGATTAAATTGTGTTATTTTCATAATAGGTTACAAGTTTCCAAAAGGTTGGAAAGTATTATTTTGGTTATGTTCTATTCATGAGAGTTTGTTGTGTGCAATAGGTATCTTGGAACTCCCAATGAAGATGTATGGCTAGGAGTGACTAAGTTGAGAGATTGGTATTCCTATCCTCAATGGAAGCATCAAGATTTAAGCCTTGTTGTTCCCGAGTTGAAACCAAATGGTGTGTATTTGTTGTCTGTAAGTGCCTTCCATCTATTTTCATTTTATTTCCATTTTGGATGTTGTTTCTTTTTCTTCTTTTACTTTTCCTATTTGTAAATAACCTACTAAAAATTGATTGGTGTCCCCTTATAGTAAATGTTGATTTATGAGCTATCCAAGAGAATTTCAGCCAAAAAAGCAATGCAACATCCTTATTTTGATGATCTTGACAAATCTCAAATATGATTTCAAGCCATTATAAAAGCATGTGTGAAGCTTAGTAGGGAAATTTTCAAGTTGTTCATTTGAATTTAACCTCATCATAAGCATCTATTATGTAGACATTATAAGAGCATCTCAAATTTCAAGTTATTTTATTCATGAGAGGTGTTATGTGCAATAGGTATCTTGGAAATCCCAATGAATATGTATGACCAAGAGTGACTAAGTTGAGAGACTGGCATGCTTATCCTCAATAGAAGCATCAATATTTAAGCTTTGTTGTTCCCGACTTGGAACCGAATGGCGTAGATTTGTTTTTGTAAGTGCCTTCCATCTATTTTCATTTCATTTCCATTTTGGATGCTCTTTCTTTTTCTTCTTTTACTTTTCCTATTTGTAAGTAAACTACTAAAAAATGATTGGTATTTCCTTGTAGAAAATGTTGATTTATGAGCCATCCAAGAGAATCTCAGCTAAAAAAACAAATGCAACATCCTTATTTTGATGATCTTGACAAATCTCAATTTTGATTTCAAGCCATTATAAAAGAGTGTGAGAAGCTTAGCGAGGGAATTTCAAGTTATTCATTTGAAGTTAACCTCATCATGAGAACCTATGATGTAGACATTATAAGAGAATCTTGAATGTATAAGTGACATTGTAAAAGATCTGTGAGAATAGAGTACCTAAGGTATCCTTGAATTGTATTTTTGGCTACTATGAGAGAATCTTATAAATTGAGTTTGTGTGCATGAAAATGGGGCACATTGATTCAATATTTGATTTAAGTGAGGTGTTGGAATTCATATAGTTTTATTTTTTTCTCGTGATTTTGTATTACCACTTGATAGTTTTGAGAAAGCATTGTGCCTACAAGTACAAGCACTTGGGTTTCAGAACAATGTATGAAGCATATTAGACAATTTTAGCACAAATAAAAGAATTAGGATTGCCAAATAAATCTTATTTTATTATAAACATTATAGTATTAATATAGTGAGTGTAATAACCATTGATAGTTACCAATCATTTTTTTCTTCTTTTATTCTCTCCCCAAATTATAACTAGCACCAATTGACTAACTTATTATAAAAACTTCATTTATTAAAAAAAATCAACCTAATGATTATATATCAATATCAATATAGCATACCATCTATTCACATAAAAATTTGTAATGATATTTACTCAAATTTTGAAATTTATTGCTGCCCTAGAACATTTGTAATTCATGCAATGTAATCCCTTAACAGTCCAAATTATAGAAGGGCAACAATCTTTGATGATTTGTTACCTGGATACCAAGTCAGCTACATGCATTCCATATGAGGCATCATGATCATGTAGGGAACCTCTACTATAACCTCTCTCGGTTTTTGTTATCTCGAAGTCATTTTTCCATGGTGTGTAATTTTGACTTTATGGAAAAAGTGTCAATTGCAAGCAGCGTGAAGTTGCAATGTGGTGCAACTTTTGTTTTGCAACTCGTGTGACCAGATATATTGTTCCAACACATTCGGATGGGTACATTTACACTAGTCATGGTCCTCTTTTAGACCCAAACATGTCAAGAATCAATCTGAGCTACATTCAATCGACTCGATTCCATAAGGGTCCAAAGTACAAAATGGTTGCAATTTTTGATGGGCTATTACTTAGAAATCATGACACTTACAAAATATCTATCTAAGCCTATGAGATAGCGTTGGGATCCTCTATAATAACCTCTCTCAGTTTTTGTTATCTCAGAGTCATTTTCCCGTGGTGTCCAATTTTCACTTGATGGAAAAAGTGTCAAATGCAAGTAGTGTAAAGTTGCAAAGTGGTGCAACTTTCGTTCTACAACTTGTGTGACCAAACAGACTATTCCAACATGTTCAGATGGGTACGTTTATGCTAGGCATGGTCCTCTTTCACCCCCAAACACAATAAATCACTCTAAGCTACGCTCAACCGACTTAATCCTTTTAGGGTCCAAAGTGCAAAAGGGTAGCAATCTTTGATGCACTACTATTCAAAAACTATCATGCTTACAAACTCTCCATCTGAGCCTATGAGATTGCGTTGGGCCCCTCTATAATAAATTCTCTTAGTTTTTGTTATCTCAAAGTCATTTTCCCGTGGTGTCTAGTTTTCACTTGATGGAAAAAGTGTCAAATGCAAGCAATGTAAAGTTGCAAAATGGTGCAACTTTCATTTTGCAGCTCATGTGACCAAACGAACTATTCCAATGCATTTGGATGGGTATGTTTACACTAGGAATGGTCCTCTTTCACACCCAAACATGTCGAATCACTCTGAGCTACGTCCAACCATCTTGATCACTTAAGGGTCCAAAGTGCAAAAGGGAAACAATCTTTGACAAGCTACTTTTCAAAAACCGTGATGCTTACAAACTCTCTAGTTGAGCTTACAAGATCACGTTGGGCCCCTCTACAATAACCTCTCTCAGTTTTTGTTATCACAAGGTCTTTTTCCCATGGTGTCTAGTTTTCACTTGATGGAAAAGTGTCAAATGCAAGCAATGTAAAGTTGTAAAGTGGTGCAACTTTCATTCTACAACTTGTATGACCAAACAAACTGTTCCAATGTGTCTAGATGGGTATATTTATGCTAGGAATTATCCTCTTTCACACCCAAATATGCCAAATCACTTTGAGCTACATTCAATCGGCTTGATCCATTAAGTGTCCAAAGGGTAGCAATCTTTGACGGGCTACTACTCAGAAATAGTGATGCTTACAAATGTTGCAAGTATGGGCTAGTTTGGTGGTGTTTTCATTAATGTTATCATTGATGTCAACACTGTTCAGTATGTTACAGATTGTACATGTATAGTTGAGATGCTGTGAGTACATGGAGCTATCTTATATGGCTATAAATGTGTTGTGATGATGAGTTTCCAAGTGCTTTTGAGAAAATTAATAAAGAAGAGAAGTCAGAGTGATGAATATGTTTAGATTGTGATCTGGTATGTGCTTCACATTTCTCCTATGTTGATCCTATGCCTGCATGGTTCTAAGGTTTTCATTAAGGTGATCTGATGGTGATATATTATGAGTTTCAGCTTCTCGTGAGATGGCACGTGAAAGTTGTTTCCACCAGTATGTGTGTTCTACTGGCAGAATTAGTGTTCTGTGGACTGGAAGAAATATTTTTTCTCCACAGTCCTTCGCTATTTCATTTCAGATCTTGTGGATCTAGGATATGTTTTATAAAGGTCTTTTCTATGCTCTGGCAAAGAGGTTTGAAGTTTGGTGATCCAAAAATCATGTTTTAGTATTTTTGTGTGTGTCTACACAGTCTGGATAGACTTATGAAATTAATTTAGTGTATGAAGTATATTTCTTTGCTACAGATATATTTGAAGAAGTCTAAGATGAAGTCTCATGAATAATGAAGTGTGTTGAGGTGTCTGCGTTTCATCTTCATGTAGGGAAGCATGTGCATCATTGTTCATTTGTGTTTTCATTAGGTTTGGTCGACATGGTGTTTACACTTCATTTGAAAAATAAAAAATTAATTGAGGAAGGGTTTGGTTGATTCGAGAATGTTATTTTTTATCTTGAAAAATAATTTTATTGGTTCACTCTTATTCTTTTTCACCATGGGAATTTTGAGTTGCCGACCTAATTTGAATTTGTGAAATGAGTTACTTGTGGCCAACCTTGGTAAATGCTTCTAAGGTTGAGAATGGTATAAAAGCAAGCCAAATTGTGAAGAATTGGATGATAGTTCGATGCAAAGTGACGAAAGTGTGCCACAAATCATAAGAGTAGAAGTGTGTGTGAGTGAGGTGTGATAGCAGTTTTCATTGTGCTAAAGGAAGTGAGTTGAAGGTTTTTGTAATCCTGTGAATGTGCTTTACTTGTAGTGGTGAATTTTTTGTTCTCTTTTGTATCTGTAGGCAGTGAGCCTCCTTGTTGGACAGTGGGTCCTTTTTAGGTAGTGAGCCTTTGTATTTGGACAATGAGTCCTTTTTTAGGCAGTGAGCCTTTGTATTTAGTTTATAATCTTTATATTGTGAGTTAACCCTCACCGTGGTTTTTCCCTCATTGGGTTTTCCACGTAAAAATCTGGTGTTCATTGTGTTGATTTACTTTCTGTTATTTGTGTTTCATGCTCATATTTAATAAACGAATAGTGTGGTTGAAAAATTGATTAGTGATAAATTTTTAAGTTTGAACTTGTGTGACAACTAATTCATCCCCCTCTCAGTTGTCCTGTGCTTGTTTAACAATTGGTATTAGAGCTTAACTGCTTAAGGAAGATTTGATGATGCACAAGTTGGCAATCCCTATGTTTGATGGAACTAACTATAATGATTGGAAGGGACATATGAGAGGATATATTATATTTCTTGGTTTCAAGACCTAAAATGTTGTTGAGAATAAGTATACACTTTTGTCTAGTGGTGTTAATTCTTAGATGAGATCTTTGCTTATGAAGAAAATGAGAAGGTGAGGTATGTGACTTGCAGTGGTTTATCTAAAAATGAGTGAGTTAAGGTTAATTGTCTAGATACTGCATATGAAGTCTAGAAGAAGTTGGAAGACATGTATGAAGGAAATGAAAAGGTGAAATTAACAAAGAGGTTGGCGGAAAAGTGTAGATTTGTGAACTGGAAGATGGAAGATGGTGAAGAATTTACAAGTTTCTTTCAGAGAGTTGAATTGGCAGCAAACAAAGTTAGAAATCAAGGAGGAAAACTATCAGATGAAGATATAATCGAGAAGATCCTGGTCACTTTACCAAAATGTTACAGTGACAAGATCTTTGTTATTGAAGAAATGTATGATCCTAAGAAGTACACTCTAGAAGAGTTGTTCGACACCTTGCAAGCATTTGAGATAAGGAAGTTTTGAAAAGATGAGAAGACATAAGAGAAGACAGAAATAGCATTTAAGGCTTTGAAGATTGAAGAACTAGATAGCGATGATGAAAAGTTGGAAGCAAACTTCACCAGGAAATTAAAGAAAGGTACTAGAAAATATAAAGGTATGTTACCCTTTGAATGCTTTAGTTGTGGTAACATTGGTCATTATGCGATTCTACTACCAGAATGTTGGAGTTAGTACACACTGATCTCTGTGGTCCGACTAAGGCTGGAAGCCTGAATGGTGATAGATATTTTATGTTGCTTATTGATGACTACACTCGAATGACATGGGTTGCTTTTCTTAGAGAAAAGAATCAAGCCCTAGATAGGTTCAAGGTATTCAAAGCAAGAGTGGAAAATGAAGTAAATATGAAAATCAAGTGTTTGAGATCTAATAGAGGTGGTGAATTCACTTCTGGTGAATTTAATGCATTCTTTGAGAAGCATGGCATAAAAAGACAATTTTCTACTCTAAGAACCCTACAATAGAATGGAGTAGTTGAAAGGAAAAACATGATAGTACATGATGTATATTGGAGAGAAGCAATACATACTATTGTTTTTGTTCTTAATAGAGTTCAAATTAGACACAACAACACAAAGACACCTTTTGAGTTATGGACTGCTAAGACTCCTACTGTGAAATGTTTTAAGGTATTTGGAAGCAAATGCTATATTAAAAGAGATGATGAAAATCTTGGAAAGTTTGATGCTAGATGTGATGAAGGAATATTTCTTGGATACTCTACTACTAGCAAGGCATACATATGTTTTAACAAAAGATTGAGAAAGATTATTGAAAGTGCTAATGTGAAAGTTGATGAAGACATATGCAAACCTATTGAGATAAGTGAAGTTGAACTTGATGATCCTATCTGTGGACATGTACTTGAAGAAAATAAGGAGAAGGAAGAAGAAGAGAAAGAAGAAAAAGAAGAACAAGTGGAAGAAGAAGAAGAGAATGAACCAAAACCTACTGCTAGGACTCCTAAATATGTACAGAAGAATCATCTAGAAGATCAGATAATTGGAGACAAGAGTGAAGGTGTGAAGAAAAGAAAATTTGAAATTGAGGTAAATTTGTGTTTACTTTCTAAAATAGAACCTAAATTTGTAAAATAAGCATGTGAAGATGAAAGTTGGATGAGAGCCATGAAAGAGGAATTGCATCAGATAGAAAAGAATCAAACATGGGAAATAGTCCCTAGTCCTATGAACAAAAGTGTGATTAGCTCTAAATGGGTGTTTTGGAATAAGTTGAATGAAAATAGAGAAGTAGTAAGGAATAAGGAAAGACTGGTATGCAAAGGATACTCACAAGTTGAAGGTATATATTTTGAAGAAACATTTTCCCCTATGGCCAGAATGGAAGCTATCAGAATGTTTTTGGCATTTTTTTCCCACAAGGACTTTAAGGTATATCGAATGGATGTTAAGTCAGCTTTTCTGAATGGTGAGTTAGAGGAAGAAGTGTACATGGAGCAACCTAACAGGTTTCAGTTGTCTGACAAGCCAGACATGGTTTGTAAATTGAAGAAATAATTGTATGGATTGAAGCAAACTCCTAGAGCTTGGTATGAAAGACTGGACATATACCTAACAAAGCAAGGATTCAACAAAGGTTTTGCTAAAAATAACCTCTACTTCAAAGTGCAAGGTAATAAGATGTTGATTGTAGTTGTTTATGTTGATGATGTATCAATGGGTTAATTTTTGGGTAAGGTTAGCATGATTAGATTAATAAGCATAAAAACCCAAAGAAGCTATAGAGCACAATAAAAGCTAAAAACAAATGAAACAATTATACCATATCGCCTGCGAAGCCTCCATGATTCACCTCCATAGCACCTTCTAGCTTGCTGACTGTTGCCCTCAGATTGAGTAGATGAGCAATTTGACATAAAGAAAATGTCCTAAACAAGCTTTGAATGATTTGAAATGACTAAATGAAGTGTAAATGCCTATTCCTATTCCTATGACAAAATGACTATAATGCCTACGACTAGAATTAAGTATGCCAAAATCATGAGTTGCTAAGAATTGCAAGTATATGAGTAGTCATCTAAAATGTGAGCAAAATTGGCACTTTATAGAAAATGAAATTTTGGACGGACGAACAAGATTAAAAGCTAACAAAGCCTAAAAATCAGTGGACAATATTTCATGTGACAATCCCTAATTAGCATTAGGGAAAAATTATTTAATGAGTGGCCAAGATGTTATTTGAGAAAATCGAATCGGTGGTCGAGAATAAATGTGAAGAAATTAGCTAAAAAGATAAAGATTTTTGAGAATCAAGAAGATAAAGACTGCTTTATTTGTAAGATTTGAAGAATCAAGAGGATAAAGGTTGAACTAAAAAATCAAATTAGAAAAATCAAGAATTTGCTCAATTACTTGATTTTTGGAAGAAAATTACCATTGTGAATTAAAGTAATTCAAAATATGGATTTGTGTGACAATAAATAATCAATTTTTAGATTATTTACTAAAATGAACTGATAGTCAAGAATGTGATATCATTTTAAATAATTTAATTTATTTAAAATGAGGAAAATGATAAATTTGACAATTAAATAATTAAAGATAATTATTTAATTTAGAGGATATGATCAATAATTAAATAAATTAATAAATTCATTTAATTATGAGAATTAGTGACATATTAAATAAATAAATAAAATTCATTTATTTAATAATCAAGAAGAATAAATGAACAAAGGTAATTAAATAAATTAATAAACTTATTTAATTGTTGAAGATAATAGACCCTTAGTGATGTATTGAATAAATAAATAAAATTTATTTATTCAATAATCATGAAGAATACAAGAGACATGAATTAATTAAATAATAATGTATTATTTAGTTAATAATTGGAAGTGGACCAAGGACATAATTAAGATGTCATAATTATGGTAGGACGAAAGTGGTAAAATAGAGCTTGCAGGCCTAAGTCATTTTTAAGTGTCTACATTTTGCCCCTCTTTGTCATAATGTAGCATGTCACATTGTGACAAAGAAAATAAGTTAAAGCCATGCCCCAAGGAAGGTACAAAGTATTAATGCCCCCTTATAATTTTTTTTAAATTTTGGGCTGGTGATAGAAAATTTTGGAAGATGTCCCGATAAGTCAATTTAATGACCAAAAAGAAAATTTAGCGCAGACTATTTTGGATTTTGACATGTTTAAAGCAGCCAAAAGGATTGTGAAAGTTGGTCAAAAGGGCCTCCAGTAATAACCCAGTTGACAAATGTCATTTTGACTTTATAAATAGGTTGACAAAGGGGTAAAAGTCAATTCATTTTCACTATTCACCTTAGCAAACCTGAGAGTGCCGAGTGAAGAGGACTGTAGTAGACATGGTGATTCCAGTGATCAAGTATTATGGAGAGATCGTGCAGACCTTCATGCAACCTAAGGGCTCAGAGCCAACGGTATGTACCCCTGACCCACTTTGTCCTTTTCTCATTTTTTGTACAAAAATTAGGGTTTTAGGGCCAACAACAGATGCGCTGTGACACATATGCATGCACGTAAGCTGCATTTTCTCTCATGTTTGACGCATTTGATGTGTCACAATGCAAGTGCACAAGGTTCATAGGGTAGACTCATTGATTGTGTTGCATTCGAAAAAAATCACAACACATTTAACAAAGTGAGCCACAATTGATAGGCAGAATGACGCATTAGCAATAATGAGACACATTTAATGTTTAAAATGACACATATGATTTAAATGATGCATATGCCGAAAGTCATGACACATACACTCTATTGCAATGCTAATGATAGTTAGAATGACACATTCGGCATATCACAACGCAATCACCTCTTTGTGACACATTTGAAGTCAATGCGACACATTTGACTTTGACTTTGACTAAGGCCAATTTTGATTGGTTTGAAATTTTGAATGCTTTGTGAGTGACACAAATGATAATGATGATTGTCTATATAGTGTTGATGTGTTGTTTGATCATATGTAGAGATAGCTAGTACCTATCTATACTCGAGAGAGTAGGTATCAACCTTCAAGTTTCGAGATTAGTTGAGTCTGTGAGAGCAACGACGGTTGATGCAGCTGGGTCTGTATTATGTTTCCTATATGCCTATTATTCAAGAAAATAGGAGACTGCTGCCTGCTTTGTGTGAGAGATGGCGCTTGAAGACATGCTCGTTCCATTTGCTGATAGGAGAGGCCACAGTTATGCTTGAGGATGTCTATCATATTCTATGTCTATTGATTTGAGAGCAGATCTTTTATGACCCTTAGCATGGCTATTAGACCTTTACAACTTACTATCAAGATGAGGGTGTTGGACTTGGGATCAAGGGATACGAGATTCACTGGGAGTTTATGGAAGAGCATTATGGCCGGTTTGATGCACTGCTAGCGACATTGATCAGTGGGATACTGATTCCTAACCACTGCAGACATGAGTTTCTCATTGGTTGGGGTGATGTGATAGTGGGCATGAGGCGAGATAGGACAGTTTATGCCTGGGGGCCCTATTTGTTAGGCATGCTCTACCATCAACTTCACGAGGTGGCTTATAGGAGGGCACAAAGTATTGGGTGTGGCATGACTCTTCTGATGCTATGGGCCTTGGAGCATGTGGCGATATTCTGACCTCCCATCTAGAGACCACAATTAGCAGAGGGGATGCCTTATGCTTACTACTATGTTGGTTCTCTACAATAGACGAGGGTCAGAGAGACAGGATGGTGGCGCCATCAGATTAACACCATGGTTTCATTCATCTGGAGGCCCTACAGAGACTACCAACAGTGGGATGATGAGGATGACCACCTTAGCTTTTGCAGACAGTATCGTTACTTGATCGAGACGATAGTGCAGATTCAATTCATCATAGAGATGTACCTTCCATAGCTTGTATTGAGACAATTTGGGGAGTAGCAAGGTCTACTAGTATGCATAGCTGAGTATGCCAAATCTTCCAAGGAGTCAACTTGGGGGCCATTGATTCTTGTAGCTTTTATCATGCAGCAAATTGATGGGCTAGTGGCATAGCCGTGGGGATGGAGGGGTGGGATTGCAGATCCAGAGACTATTGTTGACTATGACTTGTGGTGGCAGGCACATTGACCAGTGCCACTGACAAATCTAGATGGGCTAGCACCAATTGATAGGAGATTAGTTATACCATGTGTGCCACTAACTAGGTGAGGGGGCAGAGGTAGTGACAAAGGCAGAGGTAGAGGGGAGATGGGGGCAGAGATAGAGGCTAGGGTGGAGGGAGAGATGGGGGTAGAGATGAAGGCTGGGGTGGAGGGAGAGATGGGGATGACGAGGATGATGGAGGAGATGGTAGGAGGAGGAGGAGAGATGGTCAGAGGTAGGTCCAGAGGGTGAGACAGTGAGCAATGAGAGGGGCACTGGATGAAATTATAGAGGTGGCCAAGGAGTGGGAGAGATAGGAGGTGGAGAGACAAGAGGAGGAGCTAAGGTAGGAGGAGGAGGAGGAGGAGAGACAGGAGGAGCCTGTGGCCCAGGAGGAGAGACAAGAGGAGCGTGTGGTCAGGGAGGAGGCCAGATAGGAATAGGAAGTTGAGATGGATGTGGATGTTCCCCAGGACGAGGGAGTCTATGGAGAGGAGTTCATAGAGGAGGAGGATGATGATGCGGCTATGGATGAGGCTGAGAGGCTCTTGAGATGTAGGATGGTAGAGGGTGAGGAGGAGATATTGTCTGATTTTCCATTACCACCTGACGCCATGAAAAATCAGAAGGTGGCTAACCTATAGAGGAGATTAGATGAGAGTGTTGCACAGATCAAAGCACTATAGTTAGAGTTAGAGGTGATTTGGGTAGAGTGGGATCAAGTAGTGATCTGCCAACAGGAGGCAGCGTAGTGGTGTACAAAGTTCGCACAACTATGTATAGGACCATCGACAAATTTGACTTGGGAGTTTGGTAGGGTCATTGTACGACTTGGGTGATATAGGTAGTTATATGAGCAGGTTGTGCCAGCCGAGATGAAGGATCCCACTCTAACTAGGACACAGATGAGGACATGCAATAGCAACAGGTCAGGGAGTGGCAGTGGTAGCCAAAGTCATGTAGGGGCCTCAACCTCTTTAAGGCATACCTCGAGTCATAGGTCCCATCAAAGACACTCCTCCAGTCACAGGTCAAGACATTCACATGGATCATTTGGTTCAATCCATAGATCAATACCTGGTCCACCTCTAGTGATAGATCCTTCAGCCTCATAGAGTCACATTGCAGTGTCGTCACAAATGCATGCTATTGTGGAGACGATGCCATCAGTGCCAGTTCCATTAGGTTCACAAACATAGGTTGCGATAGTTCTACCTCTTACCTTAGTGCCAGGCATAGGTCCTCAATCACCACACTCTTCACCATGAGGGGATGAGGAGAGCATTTCATAGGGACATGCTTACTACATTTGATTTCATATTTAAGACTTTATATTATGACACATTATGTATTGACCATTGAGCCTGCGAGCTCTATTTTTGGGATATCTCTTGACTATATCTTGTGACATTATATTTTTGAGATGATGCTATATATATGATGTAGTTTTGATGCAACCTACATGTGTGTTATGAGATGTTATTTGATTTATTCATTTTTATATATGTGATGTAATGCCTATATGAATTATGCATTTGTGATGGATGTTGGTATTGTTCATATGTCTTGTCGTGTATGTCTTATGATGGTTACCTATGATATGATGCCATGATAATGTCATGTTTAGTTATATGTCATGCTAATGTTATGCCATGGATGATGATGATATGCATAATGTATTTATTTGAATGGATGCTATGTTTATGATTGTATTAATGCATGATTATGTATATGATTTAATGCTATGGATGATGTATGTATGGACCTAAAGCAATGCCTATATGATTATGTATACACTTATGTTTTTGTATGTCAGAGGGTATCATCGTGAGATGGATGAGAGAAGATGACCAGACTGAAGGAGATGCATGTTAGTTCCTAGACCAAATCCTTCAAAACCTTACCATAGGACTTTAATATTTATTGCTCTTAATCATCATTGGGCAGATTGTTGTAATGGTCAACAAACACCATGATATGATATAGATCAAGGTGTGCAAGGTCGTATCATTACATAAGCCAAGTAGTTACAGACAAGGATGATCATGACTCATACTAAGAGTGCAGTTGCCCCAATCTTTTTGTCATAACCAACCGCAAGTAGTAAATACAAGAAGGACAAGTCATGAAACATCATTGCTTCTCTAAATCCTATAGTCAGGACATCCTTGAGAATCTAGCAACAAGATTGCCAAAAGTACAAAATAGAGCCATCATCATGATACATCGTTGTTTTTCTAAATCCCGCAGTTAGGACATTGCTGAGAAACTAGTAACATGTGTGTCAAAAGACAAGACAAACATCATGATACATTGTTGCTTCTCTAAATCCTATTGTCAGGATCTTGCTGAAAAAACTAGTAACATGATGAAAAAAACCAAAAGACAAGATAAGATAATCATGATACATTGTTGCTTTTCTAAAACCTATTGTTAGGATCTCGCTGAAAAACTAGTAACATGATGAAAAACCAGAAGACAAGTGCCAAGTGTTTTCCAAGTGTGTCTAGATGCCAAGTGTTTTAATCTCTAGATGTTAGGTTTGATGATGTCGAGATGCTAGGGTGTTAAGGTTTTGGCGATGCCAAGATGACGAATGTCAAAGATTTCCAAATTCAGGAAGGACACATCCTGAATAATGTTGATATTGAGAGGATTGATCCCTAAATGTCAAAGGGGGTCCCTCAAAATACCAGTGACAGTGACAGTGATGATGCCTAGGAAGGACACATCCTAAGGCATAAATGATAGAGGTTGTTCTTCAGAAGGACACATCTGAAAGATACTGATGTCGAGAGGACTGATCCTTACATGTCAAGAGGATCCCTTAGAAATGTCGGATGACAATAACGATGCCTAGGAAGGAAACATCCTAAGGCATGAATGAGAGAAACTGTTCTTCAGAAGGACACATCTAAAAGATAACCAAGTGTTGACAGTTTGACTGGTTATGACAATTTGACCTATTTTGACCTAGTTTGACCGAAGTTTGGCTGAGTTTGACTTATGTTTACCAAATGTCGATATTGATATGCTGGTGTGATTGTCATGTTTGAATGAAATGATTATCATACTTTAATTTAGGATTTTTCCCGTTTGGAAAATGATTTGTTTTGACCTGAAGACTTTTGATGTGTGTGCGAGTGTAGTGCCATGAACCCTAATGGACTAACCTAGTGCGGCCTCAAGGGCTCATCAACAAATGGCCTTGCCTACGTCATACACTCAGAGACCTCGTAGTTCGACACGATCAATGACTTTGTCTTGATGACCAAAGATTGTGTCATGATTTTATTTTGACAAACTTAAAAGGACTAACCTAATGTCTCAGGGACTCCGAATTGAGTCTTGCCTACGTAGCAAATGCGCAGAGACAATGTAGTTCAGACAAATGACAAAGACTGGATATTTTGACGGGCTTGACAAGAAAAGACTTGATTTTACATTTTCTAGATATTTTGACTTTGTTGGGGTTTCTCCAAGATGTTTTTCAATTTTTAGGTCTTTTTTTTTAGGACATTTTACGATGTTTTTGTCTTTTTTCAAGACTTTTTATGATGCTTTTGTCTTTTTTAGGACTTTTTTATAATGTTTTTGTCTTTTTTAGGACTTTTTACAATGTTTTTGGTCTTTTTTCAAGACTTTTTATGATGTTTTTGGTCCTTTTTTAAGGAATTTTTATGATGTTTTTGGTCTTTTTTTAAGGACTTTTTATGATGTTTTTGGTCTTTTTTCAAGACATTTTATGATGTTTTTGGTCTTTTTTTAGGACTTTTTATGATGTTTTTGATCTTTTTTAAGGACTTTTTATGATGTTTTTGGTCTTTTTTCAAGACTTTTTACGATTTCCTAGACCGTGCATGATACCCACTACAGTCACTTGATAAATTTTTTTCCCCTAGTCAGGTCCAAGACTTAGCCAATTTTAAAGGACATGAAAAAGGGATATGCATGCAATGCCAGATGGATGGTATGCAGGACTTGATATCACTCATTTGTCCACCATGAGAAGTAGGGTATGATGTCATGTCAAGTGTCACGATAGTGACATAAAATGTGTTCCATCTTAGGCCAAGGAAAATTAAGTGACAGTAGATGGTGATGCAATGATTGACTACACATGGTGCCTGTGTGCCAGGTTTTCACCATGGTACTTATCCAAAGCGCCTGTTTGCCAAGTTTTCACTATTGGACAAATTATTTCTCTTTACTGTTTTTGTCATTTTTTTTTTGGTGTCACCAAGACACCTGTTTGCCAAGTTTTTCATCAAGGCAACAATTTTTCTATCATTTTTTAATTTTTTTAATTTTTAGAGTTTTTGGCTCAACTTTCTAATGCTATGCATAGAACTTTCGAAGATGTAGACTATTGATAGACTCCATCAATTGTTCACCATATAGAGTAGCCATTTGATATGCTCCAAAACCAAAAGAGGATATGATGACATAAGGACCCAACCGGTTTGGTTCAAACTTGCCTGACTTTTCTTTGTCAGCCTAGTTTTGCATGAGGACTAAGTCACCAATGTCAAATTTCCTAACTATGACTTTCTTGTTGTAACTATGAGAAAGACAACTTTGATATGCTTGTAGATGGTTCAGGGAAATTTTCCTTCTTTCCTCTAGCATCTCCAACTCATGTAGGAGCATGTCTATAATCCTCATCATCAGTTAGACCTTTCAGGGAGACTTGTAGGGAAGGAACTTCAACCTCAATGGGAAAGATGGCCTCAAATCCAAAGACCAGGGCAAATGGAGTGGCTCATGTGGGTGTACGAATGTTGTTTTGGTAAGCCCACATAGTAGGGTTGAGTTGAATATGCTAGTTATGGCCAATGTCATTGACAATCTTTTTCAAAATTTTAACAATGGTTTTATTTGGCGCCTCGGCTTGACTGTTTCCCTGTGGGTAATACAGAGAGGAAAAATGATGTTGGATGTAAAATTGCTCACATAACTCATGAATATCTTGGTTTTTAAATGGATTTCCATTGTTAGTGATGATAGATTATGGAAGACCATACCAAAAAATGATGTAGTTAAGAATGAATTTGGAGATTTTGTTGTCGATTATGTACGTCAGGGGAATGGATTTGATCCACTTCATAAAATACTTAGTGGTGGTGATGATGAATTTGTGGCCATTTGACAAGGTATGATGGATCTTACCCACAAGGTCAAGTCCCCATTTTGCGAAGGGCCAAGGGAAAGTGATCAGTCGAAGTTCCTGTGCTATAGTGTGAATCAAATCATTGTGAATTTGACATTGGTGACAAGTCCTGACATATTCTAGTGCATGTTTCTCGATGGTTGGCCAATAGTACCCAAGTCTCATTATTTTCTTGGTCAGAGTAGGACCACTCAAATGAGACTCACATATACCCTCATGTACTTCGCGTAAGGTTGTGTGTGCTTCGTTGGTGTCAAGACATCTAAGGAGGGTGTCATCAAAGCTACAACGGTAAAGGGTGTCACTAATGATGGCATATCTTGTGGCTTTTTGGATAAAATACTTCCTCTAGTTATTGGATGGATTAGGGTGAAGGGTTTGGGACTTAAGGTAGTCGTGAATGTCTTGGTACTAGGGAGAATCAGGACTAACAGGCTCACAGACCATTTCTAATTCTGGAATGTCATAGGTGGGGGCCATCAATTTTTCTATTAGGAATTCTAGCTAAGGAATATTGTTTGGAATGTCAAGGAGAGAGCCAATTGTAGCCATGGAATTTTTTGCCTTGTTATGTGCTCTCGAAACTTGTTCAAAAGTCACCGTGTGAAAATATGTCTAAAAACTGTCAACCATTCATTTGTAGGGCATGAATTTCTCATCCTTAGTGTTGTAGTCATCATTAACTTGGTTGATGACTAATTGAGAATCCCCATAGACATGTAGTGCTCTGATTTTTCATTTTATCACCATACGAAGTCTTGTGACTAGTGCCTCGTATTCTGCCACATTATTTGTACATGGGAAAGCTATGCAGAAGGATTTAGGAATGGAATCTCCTTGAGGGGTGACAAATAGTATTCCTACCCCTAAGCTATGATTAGTATGCAATCCATCAAAGTAGAGTCTCCAAGGTGACTTAGGTTCTGTATTGAATATTGACTCATTTGGAAAATCTGCCACTAAAGGGTAATCACTTTGTATAGGTGTGTCTGCCAGTTGATCTGCTATGACTTGTCCCTTTATTGCCTTTCTTTCTACATATTGAATATCATATTCACTCAAGATCATTACCCATTTTCCAGACATCTTGTTAATGTTGCTCGACTGAGTAGATATTTGAGGGGTCAATCTTTGCTACCAGTTATGTCTGATGGATTAACATATAATGTATTAGGTTCTAAGTTGTGAATACCACTACTAGACAAGTCCATTCAATTGATGTGTAATGTAGCTCATACCCAACCAATGTCTAACTGATATAATATATGGCCCTTTCTTTCTCGTCATGGTCGTTTTTTGCTAGTAATGCCCCCAGTGTTGAAGGAGTGGAAGAGATATATAATATCAAAGGATTTCCTTGAATGGGAGGCATAAGGACTAGCAACAACAATAGGTAGTCTTTTATTTGCTGAAAGGCCTCTTGGCATTTATTTGTCCACACAAAGGGCATGTGTAAAAATTTTGTTGAAGAGATGCAAAAAGAATTTGAGATGCCTATGATTGGTGAATTGAATTTATTCCTTGGTCTACAAGTGAATAAAACTAATAAAGGGATATTCATCTCACAATCTAAGTATGTAAAAGATTTTTCAAAGAAGTTTGGGATGGAGGATTCTAAACTGGTTTGTATGCCTATGGTAACCAGATGTAAACTGAGTAAAGATGATGAATCTGCTAAGACTGATTAGAGAAAATACAAATCCATGATTGGCAGACTGTTGTACCTTGTTGCTACCAGACCAAATATTATGCACACAATGTGTTTAGTTGTTATATTTCAAGCAGATCCTAGAGAAGCACATCTTATAGTTGTAAAAAGGATATTTAGATATCTTAAAGGCACGCTAGATTATGGACTATGGTACCCTAAGAGTAATGATTTCACCTTGAGTGCTTATATATATGTTGATTGGGCCGGATGTGTAGCTGATAGGAAGAGTACCAATGGTGGTGCTTTCTTTCTTGGTGAAAGATTAGTTTCATGGTTGAGTCAAAAGAAAGACTCGGTTTCTTTATCCACTGCAGAGGAAAAATATATTGCTATAGCATCCTGCTACACACAAGTCTTGTGGATGAATCAAACTATGAAAGACATTGGTGTGGTATGTGATGAGCCTATTTCCATTTTTTGTGATAATACAAGTACAATAAATATTTCAAAGAACCTGGTTATGCATTCAAGAATGAAGCACATATCTATCAAGTATCATTTTCTGAGAGAGAAAGTGTTAGAGAATGAGGTTAGATTGGAGTATGTGACAACAAAGGAACAAATTGCAGATATATTTATGAAGGCTCTTCTTAAGGATATTTTTTAGCATCTTAGGGAGATGTTGGGGGTCATTGGCCCTCCTAACTAAGTGCACATGAAGGTGCATCAATCCATTGAATTCACAAATTCTTCATTTATCTAGACTAATAGATTGGTTTACTCTGCAGGGGAGTAGAAAAAGTTTTCATTGTTGCAAGATGGGTGTACTCCTAAGGGGGAGTAATCAAAGTAATTGTTCTTTTCCATTGATGTCAAAGGGGGAGAGAAAGTCATGTGAAAAATAGTTGCAGAAGAGAAGGTGTTCTCCTGAGGTATTATGCAATTTTTTTTTGTCTTTGATAGTTTTTCAAATCACGTGTTGCCATCAATGACAAAGGGGGAGATTGTTGCAAGTATGGGCTAGTCTGGTGGTGTTGTCATTGATGTCAACACTATTCAGTATGTTGCAGATTGTACATGTATAGCTGAGATGCTGTGAGTACATGGAGCTATCTTATATGGTTGCAAATATGTTGCGATGATGAGTTTCCAAGTGCTTTTGAGAAAATTAATAAAGAAGAGAAGTCAGAGTGATGAATGTGTTCAAATTGTGCTTTGGTATGTGCTCCACATTTCTCATGTGTTGATCCTATGCCTATGCGATTCTGAGGTTTTCATTAAGGTGATCTGATGGTGATATATTCTGAGTTTTAGCTTCTGGTGAGATGGTACATGAAAGTTGTGTCCACCGATATGTGTGTTCTACTCGCATAATTAATGTTCTATGGACTGGGAGAAATATATTTGCTCCACAGTCCTCTGCTATTTTGTTTCAGATCTTGCAGATCTAGGATATGTTTTGTGAAGGTCTTTTCTATGCTCTAGCAAAGAGGTTTGAAGTTTGGTGATCTGAAAAATTATGTTTTGGTATTTTTGTGTGTCTACACAATCCAGATAGACTAATGACAGTAATTCAATGTATGAAGTATGTTTCTTTGCTGCAGACACATCTAAAGAAGTCTAAGATGAAGTCTCATGAATAATGAAGCGTGTTGAGGTGTTTGTGTGTCAACTTAGTGCTAGGAAGTGTGTGCATCATTGTTCATTTGTGTTTTCATTAGGTTTGGCTGACTTGGTGTTTACACTTCATTTGAAAAATAAAAAAATAATTGAGGAGGCGTGTGGTTTGAGAATGTTATTTTTTATGTTGAAAAATAATTTTTTTGGTCCACTCTTATTCCTTTCCACCGCGGGAATTTTGAGTTTCTGACCTAATTTTATTTTTTGAAATGAATTATTTGTGGCTGACCTTAGTAATGATTCTAAGGTTGAGAATGGTATAAAAGAAAGCTGAATTGTGAAGAATTGGATGATAGTGTGATGCAAAGTGATGAAAGTGTGCCACAAATCATAAGAGCAAAAGTGTGTGTGAGTGAGGTGTGATAACAATTTTTAGTGTGCTGAAGGTAGTGAGTTGAAGGTTTATGTAATCCTACAAATGTGCTTTAATTGCAGTGGTAGATCTTTTGTTCTCTTTTGTATATGTAGGCAGTGAGCCTCCTTATTAGATAGTGAGTCCTTTGTAGGTAGTGAGCCTTTGTATTTAGAAAATGAGTCCTCTTTTGGGCGGCGAGCCCTTGGAAATGAGCCTTTGTATTCAATTTATAATCTTTATATTGTGAGTTAACCCTCACCGTGGTTTTTTCCTCATTGGGTTTTCCATGTAAAAATTTGGTGTTTATTGTGTTGATTTACTTTTTGTTATTTTTATTTCATGCTCATAGTTAATGACATAATAGTGTGGTTGAAGAATCGATTAGTGATAAAGTTTTAAGTTTGAACTTGTGTGACAATTGATTCACCCCACTCTTAGTTATCCTACGGCTATTTAACAATGAACTCTTTGTTTGAGCCTACGAGATCACGTTGGGCCCCTCTTCAATAACCTCTCTCATTTTTTTGTTATCTTAGATTTGTTTTCTCGTGGTGTCTAGTTTTCACTTGATGGAAAAAGTGTCAAATGCAAGTAGTGTAAAGTTGTAAAGTGGTGCAAATTTTGTTTTGCAACTCATGTGACCAAACAAACTATTCCAACGCATCTGAATGGGTATGTTTATGCTACACATGGTCCTCTTTCACACTCAAACATGCCGAATCACTCCGAGCTACATTCAACCTGCTTGATCCCTTAAGGGTCTAAAGTGAAAAAGGGCAGCAATCTTTGATGGGCTACTACTTAGAAACTGTGATGCTTACGAACTCTCTATCTAAGGCTACATTATCATGTTGGGCTCCTCTTCAATAACCTCTCTTGGTTTTTGTTATCTCAGAGTTGTTTTCCCGCGGTGTCCAATTTTCACTTGATGGGAAAAGTGTCAAATGCAAGCAATGTAAAGTTGCAAAGTGGTGTAACTTTCGTTCTACAACTCGTGTGACCAAATAAACTATTCCAACACGTCCAGATGGGTACGTTTATGTTAGTCATGGTCCTCTTTCACACCCAAACACATCGAATCACTCTGAGCTATGTTCAACCAACTTGATCCCTTATGATGGAATGCAAAACAATCGAAAAGAGAAACATTCACATGACAGTGTAGAAATATGAGTTTTCCACACCAAAAGCATATGATCATCCTCAAGTCTAGCAAGTGCAAGATATTTTTTAATTATCCTCCTTTCCCTTACAACAATATACAACCAATTATAAATGTGTACAATGGTAGAACTTGGAAACATTTTAGTTTTCCTCAATTAACAACTTAGGTTGTGAAGCATTTTGTCATTTTAATTTGAAATGATTTGCTATGTTTGAAAATTGGAGTCTAAGAGAAACAATTGATGCTCTCACATACATTTATTATTCGGTGTGATAAATAAAGTTTTCACCCAAGTCCATTTCTTATTTGTATTATAAATTATAAAGCTCCCAAGTCCATTTCCTATATAGGAAATAATCTTGAAAAAAGTTGACATATACATCTTTCAACATGTTTATATGGTGATGGATCAAGAACATACTAATTCATTATGTACTGTGAGGATTATGCTGTGAAAATGTTTAAAGACTATTCAAGATAAATGTTTGTATGATAATGTCTCAAGAAGTTAACTACTCATCATCTACTATGAATATTATGTTTTACAAGTCTTGTGAAGATTATGTATCCTTTGATTAATTGAGTTGTTCCAATCCAAAGATTAAATATACTAGAATCTTTTTATGAAACATCTCATGGAATACCAATTGAAAACACATTTTTTGCTTTTTGATAAATCATTTGATGGAACTCTTTGAATTTACAGTTAATCTTTTCTTTTCAATTTGTGCAATTTTGTAATTTGTTACTCTACTAGTATTCCTAGAAATATTGAAGTTATTTAGCATCAACTAATAAAGTTGTTTAACATCAATCAATAAATATTCAAGACAAACGATGAAGGACATCAATCATTAATGCTAGGGCTAACCAATTAATAAGTATACACATGAATAAGTCAAGCATACATGCAAATAAGGGAAGCACAAGTACTCAAATACACGTAATCATTGAAGTATACACATGAATACATAGTATACACAAATTAATACAAAATATATGCATGAATACAAGGTATAGCATGAAAACATGTAAGTAGCAAAGTATACATTGGAATACACGTAAGTCACAAATTATACATTGGAATATGCGTAAGTCACAAAGTGTACACATAATTTGTAAAGTATACACTTGATTACACGTAACTCATATCTATTGAACCGTGGATTTATAATGCAAATATGGACACCATCGATAAAGAAAATTTGTAAATTAAACAAATAGCCATGTAGGCATACATCAATATATGTCAATATAAGTATAAAATATATACAAAATAGTCATATAGGATTATGAGAATGTCATAGAGGCATACAATGTCAAATATATCCAATACAAAATATGTACAAAAATGCCATATAGGAATACAACAAAGGGCTCTGGAATAAAAATTCATTACTCTCCATGCCCTAGAAACAAATTCTTCCCCTTTGCTTGTTGACCAGATGGTGATAAATCTATCACTCATTTGTTCAGAGGTTGACGAGTGCTCTTGGTGCTCCTCCTAGGGTTTAGTTCATGGTCAAGCTGCATTTGTTACAATAACAAGACATTAATATATAGAAATTACATTATAAAAAATGATAAATTTAACAAAATAATCACTTACCGCCACTAGACAATCACTCTCCTTGAGGGAAAAGTTTGTGTGCCCATGTTGAGCTGTGCTAAACCCCTATAGAAACCATCCAAAGAGAAATTAAACTACGAATCAATAATGGCTTGATTTTTCACTAACATCTATAACAACAAATGTAAATTGAAATTTAGTAATTTTCCTCATACCTCCATGAGGGGCATTGAGGAGTCTATAGAAAATGAAACACCAAGCTTCATTGCCCTATAAACATTTGGAGGTGTATCCACTTCCAACATCTGAAAATAAAACAACAAATTATTCAATCATGAAAATTATAATAGTGATGCACGTCATCGCTTATAATGAATGAGATAGTGAACAAAATTTTGAGTACTTATTAAACTATATATTTCTAATTATCATGCTTACTATTTTCCCTATCCATAGCTTGTTTGAAAGCACCTGTTTTTAGGATTTTATCCATAGCAACAAGGCAGTGAACTGTTTGATAAAATGCTTTGGTAGACATGTATGATAGCTAATATGGTAGCATAGAGAAGGTAGTGAACTATTTGAAAAAATTCCTCAAAGAAATGGGGTCTCATGGTGATGGAATGCCATTAGAAACAAATGTGTCATGGCATTCCATCACCATGAGATCGTATTTCTTCAAGGCATTTTTTCAAACTACTCACTTCCTTGACTATGATATTTTTGACTATTATGCTTTGGTATATTTTTTCCAAGCCTCCATAGTTTGTTGGAAAGAACTTATTTTAGGATTTTAGCCATGGCAGCAAGAAGGTGAGTAGTTTGATAAAATGCTTTGGTAGACATGTATGCAAAATGTGGTAGCATAGAAAAGGCGGCAAGCTGTTTGAAAAAATGCCTCAAACAAATGTGGTCTCATGGTGATGGAATGGAATTCCATCACCATGAGACCACACTTCTTCAAGGAAAATTTTTAAACTACTCACTTCCTTGTCTATGCTATTGCTTACTATTATGCTTTGATAGATTTTTTCCAAGCATCCATGGTTTGTTGGAAAGCACCTTTTTTAGGCTTTTAGCCATAGCAGCAAGGAAGTTCAAGTAGTTTGATAAAATGCTTTGGTATACATGCATGGAAAATGTGGTAGCATAGAAAAGGTAGTGAGTTGTTTGAAAAAATACCTCAAAGAAATGTGGTCTCATGGTGATGGAATGACATTCCATCACTATTAGACCACATTTCTTCAAGGAATTTTTTCAAACTACTCACTGCCTTGTCTATGTTATTGCTTACTATTGATAGATTTTTTCCAAGCATCTGTAGTTTGTTGGAAAGCACCTAATTTAGGATTTTAGACATAGCAATAAGGAAGTGAGTAGATTGATAAAATGATTTGGTAGACATGTATGGAAAATGTGGTAGCATAGAAAAGGCGGTGAGTTGTTTGAAAAAATGCCTCAAGGAAATGTGGTATCATGGTGATGGAATGGCATTCCATCACCATGAGACCACATTTCTTCAAGGCATTTTTTCAAACTACTCACTGCCTTGTCTATGCTATTGCTTACTATTATGCTTTGATAGATTTGTTCCAAGCATCCATAGTTTGTTAGAAAGCACCTTTTTTAGGCTTTTAGCCATAACAACAAGGAAGTTCAAGTAGTTTGATAAAATTCTTTGGTAGACATGTATGGAAAATGTGGTAGCATAGAAAAGACAGTGACTATTTAAAAAAATGCCTCTAAGAAATGTGGCCTCATGGTGATGGAATGGCATTCCATCACCATGAGATCACATTTCTTTGAGGCATTTTTTCAAACTACTCACTGCCTTGTCTATGCTATTGCTTACTATTATTCTTTGATATATTTTTTTCCAAGAACCCATAGTTTGTTGGAAAGCACCTTTTTTTAGGCTTTTAGCCATAGCACCAAGAAAGTGAACTGTTTGATAAAAAAATCTTTGGTAGACATGTATGGAAAATGTGGTAGCATAGAAAAGGTAGTGAGCTATTTGAAAAAATGCCTAAAAGAAATTGTGTCTCATGGTGATGGGTATCACCATGAGACCACATTTCTTTGAGGCATTTTTTCAAAAAACTCATTGCCTTGTCTATGCTACTACTTACTATTATTCTTTCATATATTTCTTCCAAGCATCCATAGCATAGACAAGAAATTGAAATTTTTAAAAATGCCTCAGTAAAAAGTGGTCTCATGGAATGACATGACAAGCAAATGCAATTGGCAACTACTCCTAGATATTACTTTTGCTATGTGAAGTAATTGCATCACCGCTTATGTTGAATTTTTAAACAACTATATTGTAGTTGAAATTTTTTCATCTATCAACATCTAGTTATTAGTTATGGAATGTGAAGTAATGCTTTGAGTTTGAAAGATGTGCAATGCAATGTAATCAACGATATGAATATAAGCTGCACAAATCTATTAAGTACAATTAATTAGTTAAACTCATTATTTTATTACCCATGTGAAGGTTTTTCTAACTCCACTGGCACTGGGAGGTGTTCCCATGAAACCTCCAATATTAGCCTATTCAACATCCAAAATCAAATATTAGAATACCATTCATATAACAATGCTATTAACATGTAACAAATTTATAATTGTTTACTAGTTACATGCCTCAATAGTAGATGTAGTGGAGTAATAAGCAAGTGTAGGGATGGTATATCTAGTATCAACACTGTATCCAATATCAACAATGTGACCCTGAATATTTATTAAAATCATAAAACTAAATTAGTTAATCTTACATTTCAAAATTGAAATAAATTCAATAAACATACTAACATTTACTTGAGTATTGATGCCATAAGCCTCATTCAAAATGTTAGTTTCCCTCGCCATCTCCATACTATAGACATATCCTATGTAGTAGCCTTTTTCAAGTGTCAGTGGGGTCATATGAACAAGTCACCCAACAAGCTTGACACGAATGGGATTGAAGCCCACCACTCGAAGACTCCCTTGGATGGCGCTATAGTATAGGAACGACATGTTGGATGACACTCTGGGTCAAAGAGCTAATAGCCTACAAAGTGTCTACCTTGACACTCTCCTTTGCGATGGAAGGGATAACAATGTGATCATGATCTAGCCTAGCGAGAGCTCATCTCTCTTGTCGCCCAGGATCCTGTCGTGCATTGGATTTATCTTGAGCTAACCCCCCACCTCTCCCATGGAAGTCCCTCATATCAAAATAATTTGGGATTTTGTTCAAGATAAATTCACAATATAGTTTCCTCAAGAAATATTGTGGGACTTCACAATTGTTGCATGGTGGGTAATCAAAAACCATGTACCGCCTATCCCCAAAAAAATTTCCTAATCCCTTGGTGGTGGCACCAATGGATAGGAAACCTCTTCGCATTGAGGCTAATATTTTGATTTACGTGGGTCAGTGAATAATGAGCACAAATCTAATTTTGTACTTTTATGATCTTTTACATCTTGATATGATAATTTATCTTGGTAAAAATTCCTAGATGCTTGCCTCCTATCTTTCCAACCACTTAATTATTTTTTGATTGCATCTACATGTTTTAACATAAACCTTTAAGTGAATTTGCAAGTGTTCTTCTTTCCATGGTTGAACCTATTGGACAATGGTTCAACCTCGTGATTAACTCCTCAATTTATTTTTTATTGTTTTGAATTAGCCCCATTAAATTTTGTTGAGTGTTAGGAGGATGTTGAGGGATTGGTGGAGGAGATTCTTGTTGTGGTTGTTGAACTTGAGGATTGTGTTCATGTTGTTGTTGTTCTGGTTGTTGAGGATTTTCAGGAGGGTTTTGAAGAGGGTTTCCAAGATCATTATCATTTCCTACAAATCAACAAATGAATATAAAAACAACCTAAAACTAACAAATTCACAACAAAAAACAAAAAATCCTTACCTATTCAACCTCCTCGTCAATGTGGCGGCATCCTGGCGATGAAATAGCAACAAATTGACAAAAAAAAAGCAAGATTGTCTCCTCCCAGAATGCTAGCATGCAAGAGAATGGTTTTTGTTTGTGGGTAGTGGAAAAAATAGTCAACATAAAAATGAATTCGATTTGATTTTTTTTTTTTTTAATAACTCATAATGCGAGCATGTTATTCCATGCTCATGTTATAATGCGAGTGTGGAATAGGCTTGATGTGGTTGAGCCTTAGGCTCATTCACACCAAGCCATAATGCAAGCGTGTTATAGCATGCTCACATTATAGCATATCAGAAGCTTTTTAAAAATTTGGCCATAATTTGGCCCCCTATCTTTTTGCACCCACCCTTTTTGTTGGAATTAATTGTTCAACACTCACCCTGTTGCATGTGATTTGTAGTCAATTTACAAATACAAATCCAAATCATGTAACAAGAACTCAAAATGCAACGACACGAGACGAGAACACGTCTCCAAATGATTTTCTTGGCATGTTTGATTGAGGTTGGGAGGGACCATCAATTATTGGCTAATTATGTTGTGTACATTTGGGAAGTTACAAGATAATGTTTCAGGTTGGGAAGGAAGAAACATACAACTCTATCCTTTACTGGCTACTTTTGTTGAGGACTGCAATGTTCTGTTATAAATATAAGTTTACATTTTATTTTTTCTATTTGGTAGCAAGTATGTCCAATTATTGGTTGTTTACTTTTGTTGTTGAGGACTGCAATATCTTGTTATAATTTTTTTTTTTTGCCACATCACCTAATCTGTTGTGGACCTAGCAATTTTTTTTTTTGCTATTTTGGCTACTTTGTCATGTGTCACACTCCAATTGGTCCCAAAATGTTCCTAATAGGCCCATTTTGGGGTCTAATCAATCATCAGTTGGGTCCACCTCTAGAGGTTGCATGAAGAGAAGTTAGTAGTGGGTCGAACAAATGTGTGGTAGTTGAACACCTTTTCACCCTGAAGATATAAAGGAAAGAGAGATGTTTTATAATAATTTATTCATTATTAACATGATAAAGTAGTTTGGATTTGAGTGAAAATGAAAGAGGTTATTACATAGTTGGAGATGAAATCTACTTGTAGGTTCAAATAAAACATTCATGGGTGCCATGGATTCTAAGAAGTTACACTAACTCAAAGTTTGGTAATGTTTTTCTCTTATATTTATTAAGAGATTATTTTGTTGGATTGTTGTAGCCCAAAAGGATCAATAATCAATGGAAATGAAAGGAGGCCTCCACTAGAATTCATCCACCCACCCCAACATTTTTCTAACCTCGATTCAATATGGGGAGGTGCAAAAATTAAAAAAATGGCTCTTGGTACCCTTTCATTGAATGTAAATGAGATATTTTGTAAGAATGCATTTTTCAGTATGGTCATGGTTTGAAGTTGAGCGAAATTGAGATATATTATTATATTCAAAACTAATATCCACTTTTAGGTACAAATGAAACATTCCTAGGTACCTTAAATTTTGAGAAATATTGCATTAAAATATAATATGTTTTCCTTTTATATCTCTTAAGAGACATTGTTAGATCACTATATATCATTAAAGTATCAAGACCTAGTTACAATTAAAGGATACAACTGCTAGTACTCACCTACCCACCCTGATGTGTTCACACCCTTAGTTTTGTTCCATGTGGTACAAAAATAATGATGGCACTTAACACCCTTGCAATAAACATGAATGGGATATTTTTTTAGACTACATTCATTGTTGGCACAATAAAATAGATGGAGTTGAGGAAAAATAAGTGATGTTGTTTTAGTTGGACTTGAAATCCACTTGTAAGTGCAAACAAAGCATTCCTAGGTGCCATAAATTTTTAGAAACACTATATCAAGGTTTTACACTTTTTTTTCTCTTATATCTCTTGAGAGACTTGGAAAAGTCAATGTATCTTGAAAGGATTATGGCCCAATGGTAATGAAATGATGCTTCCACTAGCATTCACTCACCACCCACCATAATGTATTCATAGGTTTGGTTCCACAAGGTGCATTAAATAATATGTCCCTTTGCACCCTTGCACTAAATATGAATGAGGTATTTTACAAAAAAATATTTGAACTATCAACATGATCAAATGGTTTGGAGTTGATGTAAATTAAGATAGGTTATTATACTTATACTCAATATTCAATCGTAAGTGCAAACAAAAAATTCATGGGTGTCTATGAATTTTGAGAAGTGTTGCATCTAAGTTTGGCACTTTTTTGCTCGTGTATCTCTTAATCAACTTTGTTAGATTGCTGTAGCCCCAAAATATTGGGACCTAGCAAAATTAAAAGAGGCTTCCAATTGAACTCACCTACCTACCTTGATGTGTTTATGCCCTTTGTTTGGTACTGCATGGTAAAGAACCAAATGAAATATTTTTACAAGAATGCATTCATTATCGACATGGTCAAATGGTTTGGAGTTGATAGAAATTGAGATAGATTATTATAATTAGTTTTGATATCCACTTGTCAGTGCAAACAAAACATTCCTAGGTGCCATGGAATTAAAAAAATGTTACATCAAAGTTTGACACTTTTTTTTTCTCCTAGGTCTCTTAAGAGACTTTTCCAAATCATTATAACCTAGAAAGATAGGGACTCTTTGGAAAAAAAAGGAGAATTTTGTTAGAATTCAACCGTTCAACTCAATATTCTTGTGCCCTCAGGTCAATCTCATGAGGTGAGGAATGTAAATATGTCTCTTAGCATCCTTGTATTTAAAGAGAATGATGCATTTTCTAGGAATGCATGTGTTGTCATTATGTTCAAAGAGTTTGAAGTTAAGAGAAATTAAGATAGGTGATTGTAGTAATTTTTGAAATCCAACTATTGTTGAAAAAATATTGATAGGTGCTAGGTGCCACAAAATTCAAGAAATGTTGTACATCAAATATTGACATGTTTTTACTCTTAGGTATTTTAAGAGACTTTGTCAAATTATTGCAGCCTAAAAGGACCAAATTCCTTTGGAAATGAAATGATACCCCCACTAATATTAGTTTGTCAACCTCAATGTATTTGTGTCTTTCATTTGATCCCACAAGGGGTAGAATAAAAAAGTGGATCTTGGCACCCTTGCATTGAATGTAAATGAGATATTTCACAAGAATGTATTCATTGAGCCAACATGGTCAAACAATTTTAAATTGAGAAAAAATGAGATTGATTATTATAGTTAGACTTGACATCCAATTGTACCTCTACAAAAAACATTCCTAAGTATCATAAAATCTAAGATTTGTTTTTTTCAAATTTTAGTGATTTTTTTCTCTTAGGCCTATTAAGAGACTTTGCAAGATTTACATGTAGTGTAAAAGGATTAAGACTCTTTGACAACAAACTAAAGCTTCTAATATAATTCATTTACCTACCCCAATGTGTTAATGCCCTCGATTTACTCCCATGAGTTATAGAATGACAAATATAACTCTTGAGACCCTTCCACTAAATGTAAATGTGAGATTTTGCAACAAAGCATTTATTGCCAGATAGTAAAATATTTTTTATTTGAGGAAAGTTGAGAGGTTATCATAATTGGACCCAACATCCAACCATAGGTGTAAGAAAAATATTCCTAGGTGCCACATAATTTGAAAATTGTCTTGTTAAAGTTGACACTTTTTTACTTTTAAATCTATTTAGATTTTTTTTTCAGATTGTTATATCCCAAAGGAATATGAAGCTGTTGGCTTTAAATTCAAATCAAACAATCAAAGGATTTTTATCCTTTCCCACAATACCATTAAAGCAATCACAAACTATAGTAAAAATTGACAAACTTCTTGACCTAGTTGGGGAGAAGAGGGCTCCATTAGATCCTTACAAAAAAAATATTTTCCTCTTATTTGTATTAATTTGTATCTCAATTAAAGAAATGATACAATCTTGTAGGTTTTTAATAATAGTTAACTTATTAAACCATATCATAAATGTGTCTTTGTCAATTGCAACATAAAACGAAAAAACTCATTTTATTCTCTCTTCTTTACTATAAACAACTATAATTTGTGGAGAATATATATATTATTCATGAACTTTTAATTTATTTTTCCCTATTATAGTAGGTTCTTATTCATGTCACTTAGTGATACACACAACTTCAATTATAATAATAAAAAATATTAAAAAAAGAAAGCTTCAGTGTTGTGTAGATGACCCTTTGCTACACTAATTCTCTAGCAAGAAAAAGTTTTGATAATGAGACATACAATATAATATAGTATTATAATTCATAATATTCATATATATTATTTTATAATATTATAATAGAAATATATATTAATTTAAAATATTTTCAAAGATAAAATATAAATATTTTTTCATTTTTAAAATATTATTAATAAGATCATCTTGAATATTTTTTAAATGTGAATTTAAAAACTTATTATTAATTATATCAATAAATTTAAGATTTTTATTTCATGTGTAAATTTTAGAAGCATTCATTGTTATCATTATTTTATAATTTTATTTTTAGTTTTTATAAATACATTTTTTAATTCGATTTTTTATGTATGCATTTTATTACTATTAAAATTTACAATTAGAAAGATCAAGAAAAATTTCCATTATACATAGATCAAGAAAATTATTATTGGATTGTAATTGTAAGTAATATTCCAATTTCTCACATTATTAGATCATATTTTGAATTTTGTTTGATTTCAAAATAATATTGTTTAAAAAATAAAGATAAAAAGTATCATAATGTTTTTATTATAAATAATACTTTTGGCTCTAGGAAAATTCACCCACTGACGAAAAAATTCACCATCAACAATTCACTATGGGAAAATTCACCGCCATGGAAAATTAGCTGCCAAAAAATTATGCAATTAATTTTTCACGGTGAATTGCTAGCGATGAATTTGGCGATGCAAAAAACTTTTATATTTGAATCTTGGCTCCTTAAAGTAATTAATAATGTGTAATTTTCTGTCCCCAATTAATACATTTGATAGAATTTCTCCCAAATCAAATTTGAGATATATTCTTATAATGAAATCTAAGATAGTCAATAATACTAGTTCTTAAACTCAATTTTCTTCACAATTAAAGAAATGTATTTCTATACAAATTCTACTACACTTTGTACTCTATACCCATCCAATTTCATACAAAAATAATTTTCTTATAGATTCATTTTTTTTCTTCTTTTTGATAGCTTCAAAATTGCATTATAGGTTCTTTGATAGATGCTCAAACAATAATTGTTAAAATTTGGAAAGTGAAATGTATTGTAGGTTCTTTGATAGATACTCTTTGAACATTTTTTTTGACAATTTATATTTTTCTCAAAATGTTAAGTGAAAGACATTTAAATGACCAAACCATTATAATATTTTCATATGATAGATAAGGGTGACCGTCAAATTCTAGCCCTAGGCTACTATGTACCCTGTATAAGAACCTACAACAATGGAGAATAATAACAAGCACAATGAACAATGTTGAATATGTATAATGTCGATCCAGTGTATTAGCCAAACACATGTGCATATAACTTTAGGCAAGAGGAAGGCACCCAACCTCCATAAAATGAGGACATGACTCCTTGCTCATGGAGTGGTGGTGAGTTGCCTACCACGAAAGTAACATGAGATATCAAAAGTGAGTCGACACCTCTAAAACTTCCTAACTAATTTGACACCTCATAAAGACAAGTGTCAAAAGATGCCAAAATAGATTTATGACCTAAATGTATGTATCATATCTAGGATTAGCCCACTCATCTCGACTACCAGTTTAGATCATCCAAATCATAAATTCAACTCCTGATTTACCAAAATTGACGACCCTGATCTAGAAACTCATGTCTCAATCAAGCCCTGAGATGAAGAGAATATACTACGCTGACTATAAGCGAGGAAGAGTCAATTACAAGAAGAGTGATTATGACACGTACACAAAATGCCTTACCTTCTGGATAGTTTTGTGAAGGAGCGAGGAAAACAACACTAAAACTAAATCAAGTAGTTCTATAAACAATCAAAGTAGACGGCACTCAAACTAATCATGAGTATTTTGACATTTGATAGAAAAAACATAAAAAACTATTTCTTTGAGAAGAGGTGGCACTATCGTTTTTTGTTTGGACATGGTTGCAAAGAGGGTATGATTTTTTGCCACCCCACTTTTCTAAAGAATATACTTGATTCCCCATAAATTTCCACGTTTAGAGGAAACATGAAAACCTACTTTCTAGTCTACATTTAATAATATTTTTTATTTATTGTTGAAAACGGAGACTTGAACTTTACGCCTGCTTAAAGTCAAAAGACCAACTTTAAGCTGAGAAATTGTATGCTCGTAAAGTGCACGGAGTCGACGAGAGATCAGTCATTTGATTGCATAATAATTGTGTAGGATTCGGTACCATATAAGTCATGCAATGTGACGACGTGTGTGTTATTTTCAAACAAAGATATATGAGTTTTTTTTAAATGAATAATGGTTTTATTATTATTATTTTATTAGTGTATATTAATGTATTTATCTAGTTTTAATAGTTTGTATGAATCAATCAATTGGATGTAAGAATTCAATTTTGTTGATTATATTTTCTAATGTTTATATTTATTTCATATCTTTGATAATATTACAAAACCATTTTCCTTCAATTCTATTGGTTAATAGTTGTGTACAGTAATATTACAATGATATAAGCATTTTGAATAATACTTGATTCTTTTTCCTAATCATATACAAACACTATTTCTCAATAGTGTTTAACTATTCTTCAATAGTATACTAATGAATGATGACCATTTAGATATTTGTCATTCACACGGGACTATCTACATTTTAGACATTATGGCATCTTTTCTTTGTTGGCATCTTATCTCGGTTGATTTTTTCGAAAAATTCCGTAGCTGGAGCGAAAGGTCCTACTTTCTTTTGATCTATATAGTACGATTCTATCTGCTTAAGAAATCACAAATGCTTAGCTATGCGAAACATATATTTGGTTGGCTCTTTGAATATGGCTAACAACATATCCTTCTTGATATATCTCTATGTCTTAAAAATTGGTGTTTAAATTACTTTTTCAGTGTTTCATGTTCTAAATCTGAAATTGCTGTCATTTTGGTTGAAATACATATTTGACAATTTGAATCTTGGATCCTATTTTATTTTGATATATTTTTCAATCTTAGTAGTATCAGTGTCTTGAAACTTGAGACTACTGTAGGATTCACAGATTCAAGTCGAAGTCAGTCGCGGAGAGTTTGTAGTCTGCAGTGTCTGACAACACATATTCACAGTCAGACATGGCAGATTTTGCCAAAAGAAGCTGAGAAGGAATTCAAGCTTTAAAAAACTATTAAAACATTTTCTATTGTACAATATATTTTTAGATTGCTAAGTTCTGGTTTAGTTTTTTCAGAGAATCCAAGTCTGAATCAAACACTCAAAATACAGCTCTGCTGAGGTTTTGCCGAGTGCAAGTCTCAACACAATGGTATATATAAACATAATCCTTGGTAAGTCTTATTGCTTGATGCATCTCGTTCTATGTGCTAAAGATCTAAATTTATTACATTATCATACAGTCCAACCTTGCTTTTTGAGTTGCCTTTGGTATTGCATTTCCTTCTATATGACAAGTCCTTGAAGCACAAACCTATACAATATAATAATCTAATAAAGATGATTAGAGTTTTTAATATTCCCATTGACATAAGAATTGTTAATGCATATATGGCTGGTGCTTCTAGCAAGTACTTGTTTAATGTGAATTCTCTCGTTTTGATATCCAAAATGGTAACAATAGGGTGGCAATCGGTTTTGAATTCATGTGCTCTAGTTTTTGGATTCAAGCTTGGCATAAGTTATTTGTTTTTGTTGATTTCTAGATTATGAGGCGTACAGATGAAACACAATCCAAGTTTATTGGGATGATTGAGTTAAAAGCTCTATTACAAAGAAATCCTCAAATAGGATATGTACCAATAACCAGAGGCAGCGATTTCAAGTAAAGTTACAACGGAAATTTTATGAGGATTTTCAATGTTTTGGCCATTTTGGTTGCTAAGCTAGGTCTTCAATGTATTAAGAAAATTTCTGGCTATCTCAGGATTTAATTAAGCCTGTTCTTCTTCCTTTTAGCAAGTAAGTTCCAATTGTTGAACAATTACTTTTGACCTAGGTTTTTGTCATTTTTATATAACTTTGAACTCAAAAAATGTTTTTCTAAGAGGTTGTACTCATGCTTTAGCGTAAGTTTGAGCAGCAAGGTTGTTAATTATCTACACTTGCAGTATTACTTGCATTTACCATTTTTGGAAGGCTTGACGAATAAGTCTCTTTGTATATCTACTTCCCATTGCACATATTAACTTGAAATATAAGTTGTAAGGATTTTGTTTTTGCTACAGATCGTAATGATTAGAAAATTAAAATTTTATGGTAATATTTTTCTTTTACTATGTTGTAACATAGCTTTGGACTCATACCCTTAATTTTTTTTACTGTTACAAAATTTGTACATAAAACATACCCTTAAAGGCATCCACAGTGTTATTTGTCATGTCCTTTTAGCGTATAATGTTGCCAAAGTTGTCCATAAAAAATTCTCAGAGGTACTCATGTTATTTACCATGTCTGTCCTTGGTCTTTGAATGGTTGGCCGATAGGAAATTGCTCTAATTTACTGATTGTTAATAAGAAATTTGAAGTTCAAGTTACTACATAAATTTTTAAATGAAGAAATTGATAATTAACTTGTTGAATTAAAGAATACGAGCACACGGTTCTGACTGTAAAGTTTGTTGAAGGTTGAATGCGGTGAAAATTGAGTGGTTAGAAGACATAACTGTTGCTCAATTATCAAAAGCATAAGATTTGAGTTGTGGCTAAATTTGATGAGAGCAACCGATCATGATGACTATGCTGTAAGACTTGCTTGGTGCTCTCATGTATTAGTAATTAAGTATTTTTGAACATTTCATTTAATTTAATTCAATTTTATTGGATGTCTCCGAAGAGACATTAATTTAATTCAATATATATTTTGATAAATTTAATTCAATACATATTTTGATAAAAACCATCTTAATTTTTTCAATACAACCATCTCTCGGTAATACTTATATCTTTTTTACTTTCTAATTCTAAAATATTATATTAAAAGAGTCACAGTTCCTTATTCTCCAATTTTGATGCAGGAGCATCCAGTGGTGTAAGGGCAATCTTGCATCACCCAAAAATAGTTAAATTTCAATTTTACCATTTTTTAGATGTTTTTACATTTTTGGATACCCTTTTTGTCATAATGAAATTCTTAATTTACGGTTTTTATTTTCTATTCCTGAGTTGAAAGATATTACAGTTTTAGTTTCCCAGATTTGCACTTGAAAATCTTCCGAGTTGGATTTGAGGCACTTAGAGCTTCCGGAATGGCCCCAAAACTTGCCAAAATTGGTGTAGCAAATTTTGAGCGCATTCTTGACTTCGAGACCTTTCCAACGGTTTAAATGGTTCGCGAATCAGAGCCCTGGATCAAAAGTTATGGCCCCGGGAAGTTGGCGCACTTTCTAGAAGATACAATTGCAAATGTTCTTTTGAAATTTGAACTTCAAGTTGTAATTTTCAGTGCCAAACCGCCTAAACTCAAATTTTAATGTTGTTTTGGCTCCAAACTAAAGAGGAGCTCTATTTATGGGCGGACTTCTAGTATTTTTGGGTAACTTTTTGGGGGACAAGCTCGCATATTGCAAAAAAGGTTATTCTGTAGCTTTCTGTAGCTTGCATGTGTTGTAGAACTTGGGGATTTGAGATCCTCTTTATGTAAGAAGCTCCATTTTTTGAATAATAAAATTATTCTCTTGTTTGTGGGTTATTTTCTGTGTCTCGGGTTCGCCCTCATCAAGTGGTATCAGAGAGGGTTTTTCTTGAGCGTGTGGACAGATCGCCGATCGTGAGGCAGTTCGCACTAGGACTGTGGTTG
>VDFB02026320.1:172652775-172884221 GCA_007258455.2 Sequoia sempervirens
TGGGTTAAGACTTTGTTTAGGTTGAATGCCTCCATATTTTGTAACTCTCCCAATGACACTTACTCAGAAATAAATTGATAAGAATATAAAGGTGTTGAGATATGATAATGGTGGAAAATGTTGTTCAAAATAATTTGATAACTTTTATAAGCATGCAAGAATTATTCAATAAAATATTACCCTTACACATCAAAAAAAGATAGGGTTGTAGAAAGAATGAACTAAATCTTGATGGAAAGAGCCAAAAAATATGTTGATTGGTACATAGATGGATCAATGCTTTTGGGTAAAGACTATGATTACTTCTTGTTACTCGGTAAATCAATCTACTTATTCAACTATTGTTTATAATAGTCCTTATGAAGTGTCAATATAGGTAAGAAACCTTCTATCTCACATGATTTGGTAGTAAGGATTTTGGTCATGTTCCTATAAGAAAAAGTGATTTAAAATGGATTTAAAGGCACATAAATGCATTTTTTTGTTGATTGTAGAGATCTAATGTAAAATGTTATAAGCTTTAGTATCCACTAATCTAGAAAATGACATATTCTAGAGACACAATTTTTAGGGATTTTAAATCATTTTATAATCTTCCATAGCCAAAGGAAAAATAAAGAAGGAAAATAGTGCATTTTAATACCAAAATCAAAAAATAAGAAGATGCACATGTTGAAGAACAAAATCTTGGATTAGTGAATCAAGAGGGAGAATAGATTTTATATGATATTTTTGACCAAGATGATGAGGCTGAGCATGTACAAGAATAGGTGGAGCCCCTAACTCCAACCTTGAGATGATCCATGAGACCAAAGAACCTAATTGACAAGTTTAGACAACTAGATTTTTTTTATGTATTCACTTTGTTATATATTGATGGTGAAAAAATGTTTTTTAGGTAGGCTCTCTCTTCAAAGGATAGTGAGTCTTGGATGAAGGTCATGCAAGAGGAGATGGTGGCCTTAGATTTTAAATCCAGTATCTAATTAGTATTCTAAGGGAAGAAAAAAAAATCATTACAAATGGGCACATAAAAACAAAATAATATTAGATGGATGGCTAGACCTTGGTACAAAGATAGATTAGTGGTCAATGGATACTCCCAAAGATAGGGAGTTGAATTTAGTTAATGTAGTGTCAAAAAATGTCGTTGTGTACATTTCAAACTTAATTTTGGAATAATTAATGATAAAGTGGACTTGATATTTCCTTGATCTAGTGTTGTGATGAGTTTTACACATTCTCATTAGGTTTTGGGCTCTCCTAAGTTAAATAAACTTAAATTTTCCCTAATTTAATGTTCTAAATTGTATTTATTGACACCTTCACATTAAATTTAGGAGGCTTGTAAATTAAGTGGACCTAATCTAGTGATGTAATTTTTTCTACACATTCACATGGGATTTTGGGCCTTTCTTAGCTAAATAGACCCAATTTGGCCTTAATTTAATGTTGTAAAATGCATTTATTTACACTTTCACATTGAATTTTGGTACCTCTTATATTTATGACCTTTATATCATCATTAATAGGCCCCTAATACCCTATACTATGCATACCAAGGCATATATCAATAAAAAACTTGACAAAATCAACAAATAAGCTTAATTTACATAGTCCCCGACACTTTAGCAATCAAAATAGGCCTTATGGGACCCATTCACCACTTTGGGAGAATGAGTCCCATCCAGGTGGGACCCATTCACCATAGATGGTGAATGAGCCCCATTTGGCCTATTTTCAAGATTTTGAGTGGGAAAAATTGGGTTTTAAGTTCAAATTTTATTTCATGTTAGCCTTTGGGATCTAATACACAAGATATTAGATGGATTTCCTATATAAATGAGTTTTCAAATCATTATTTCATCAAGCATTTGTGATATCAAGTCAAGCACTCAAGAGCTTTAAGCATTCCAAGTCTTCACAAGAGCATCAAGAGAGCATTCAAAATCATTTCTAAGGCATTCAAGGGAATAATTCTTCATCAATTATTGCAAAAATTCAAGATCCATCATCATGTCAAGCATATCAAGGATCAAGCATGTTATTGAGCTAGTGTTGTGATGTAGCATTGAAGATCCAAGATCAAGCATTGTTCTACTCCTATTGTCAAAGATCAAGATCTACATCCTTCATGGCCATTTCATGTTGAGTTACAGATTTACAAGACATCATTCAAGGTATCATTGTTCATATCTTATGTTTCATGTCCTTGTTTCATTCTTTCATCATTTGGTTTAATTACCTAAAAGGGGTTTGACCAAGGAAAGCCCCTATTCATTAACAATCAATTTGCATGAAATTAGTGGAAAAGTGCTTATTTGATCCATCTTCAAAAGCTTGCAAAGTTTTAGTTCAAGATTCTACTCTTGCGACACTTTGTGAGAAAAAAAGACTGATCCCCTAGAAGTGATGAATGAGTCTCACTATAGGTGTTTTTTAGGGATTTTTACAGATTCAAATACCTATTTTCTAGATTCTTGTTTTCACATAAAAACCCTAATTTGGGACTAATTCACCCAAATTGGAAAATGAGTTCTAGTAGGCCTAAATTTTAGGTTATTCAACATTTTAGGCCTCCATTCAAGCTCTCTTAGATTTCCAGGTGCTCCTTTATAATTTTCTAGTTTTTTGTTCTAATTTATTTGCATTTATATGCCATTTATTCAAGTTTCATGCATCATTAGGTTTTTTCATTAGATCTTGCATGCCATACATTTTTCCAAGCCCTAGCTTGGTGGTGAAGCCCTCATTAGTTTACATTCAAACCGTAGGATACCCTATTGTCAGATCTATCCCTCCATTATCATTTGAATTAAGATTTCTAAGGTGTCCTTGAGTGTAGCAAGTGTGAAATAGGAACCCCATCCTTTTTCTCTATCCCTGCAAGGTGGGGAGTATTATTTCCTTTACTACATTTTGGTGAACCTGTATTTAGAACACTTTATTTCTAATTTGGAGTGCATCATCATCCTAGATCTTGCTTGCATTAACATTGCATTAGTATTTTCATTAGTTAATTGACATTATAGGGTTTTCAAATTTTGCATTAGTGAAAGTTCATATAGCTTGCATTTTTGCATCTCATTTCATTGAAATTCATACAAAATCTGCATTTTCACTTAGTTTACAGATCATACAACATCAAAAGCATAAAAATCAATTGAGTTTTTTTGAAAATTTTGAAAAAAATCCCTAATGGGACTCATTCACCACTTTGGGGGAATTAGTCCCAATGCACATCTGAAACTACCTTTTACAACATTAAAAACCTTGTTTCTACACTTCTATTTGCTACCATTGGTTATCTATTTCAGTGGGTTTAATTTTTGTTACATGCATTTCACTAAATCTAGCTTAAATTGGTCTATTTCATGCATTGCTTAATTCCAAATTTGCATTCACAACATTTCATTTTCAGGTCATGGCATAGTGTAATCAATAAATTACCTTGTTTGAAATCTGAAAATTACATTTCATTCTAGCTCTTTACATTGCATAGATTGCTTTTCACAAAATGTTGGTATCTATCTTTTCCAAGTTTGCAAAGAAAAATTTAATCAATAAGCATGTTAGTCATTCATTCAAGACATTTCCTAGTTATGAGAGTCTCTTAGTGTAAGAGAATGAAAATGTTGATGCTTTCTTTAAACCTATAGCTCCTCTTATCTCTCCTATTTGGGAGAATGATGTGATAGAAGAAGAAGATGAAAATATCAACAATCCTAATGATCATAGTTGCTCTTCTCCTAATACCTCTCCTACATGTGACGAAGGTATTTCAATGTTAGAAGATGCACTCATTGAGAATCATGACTGTAACATCATGAAAATAGGAAAGATTAAAAGCAAACACAAAGCCTATAAACTCTAATGCAATCTAAAGTTAAACAACAAAGAACAAAGGAAATAGCTAAAACATAAAACAATCTAACCAAAGATCGATGTAACTCCATGGATAACCTATGTTGTTCTTCTCCATTTTGCTATGTTGGTATTCTTTCCCTCAGATTTTTAGTATGTGTGAAAGTATAGCCTTGATGTATGTGATTATATCAAAATATCGAAGATTAAACAAGTGCTCCAAAAGTCATACAATTTCAGGAGAAGTTGAAATGATAAAAGTCAGGTCAATTTATAGAAAATTGATCATTCGAATGAGAGGCTGAGATCGAAAGACAGACGAACGATTTAGATTAAAGGATTTGACATGCATTATGATAACTATTAGTACTGACATGAGTGATAAAACCTAAGAATATAGATAAAGATTAAATAATGATTTAATCTCAGGTTGAGAGTATTTGAAAGTAGAAGAATAATGTTTGCATTGTAACACAGATAAAGATAGAATAATGGACAATCTCTATTCAAACACACACATAAAATTAATTAATTAAATAAAGATATTTAATTAATATGTATGCACATGCATAAGAGTTAGAACTAGATAACTGACTAGTTATGATAGAGAGTTTATTCGTGAAAGACACTCAGACATTAAATCAGGAGATAACTGGCTGATTCAAATAGATATCGAGTGAAGTGAAAATGAATACTTAGATAACTTAAACATTTATCTAAATATAGAAGAATGTGTTAAAAATAGACTTTTATGAATTAAATGATTATTTAATTCAAGATTCGACATTTAGGGATAAATTAAATAAATAAGAATTATTTAATTGAGAAAAGAAAAGGTTAAATGGATAATTAAATAATTAAAGTATTTATTTAATTATAGTCAGAAATATGATAAAGATAAATTAAATTAGAATTTATTTAATTTAATAAAGAGGATAAAGTTAATTAGTGACGTAATTAAATAAAGAACGTTTATTTAATTAATAGATGAATAAATGTTAAAGTGAATTAATTAAATAATTAAAAGTTATTTAATTAATAGATGAGAAAGGACTTTAGAAAGTAATTAAATAATTAATATTATTTAATCACGACCATGAAAATACTAATTATGAAGAAATTGAAGTCACAGGCTTAGACCAAATTTCAGTGTCTACATTTTCCCCCTCTTTGATACAATGTCATTTCGGCATTGTGTCAAAGAAAATCGATCAAAAACATGTCCCAGTCATGCCCTAGTGTGAAATAGGTGAAGGTATGCCCCCTTGGGAAAATTGACAAATTTTTGAAAAATTTCAAAAAAAATGGAAATAGTCCTGATTAGTCAATTTGATAGCTAGAAATGTAGTGGAGTTGACAGAAATGAATTTCGAGGTGTTTGGTACATGTATGGGTCAATAGAAGTTGGAGGTTTCCGTAGCCAATAGACAAGGTTGGAGGAAATGCCACCCAAAACCTTAGGTATAAATAGAATAGGGGTGAAAATCCAATTCATTTTCACCCTCCAAGTTTAGAAAATTGTGATCTTTGCTCTGGAATTCTAGAGACCATGTCTCCAGTTCCATACTCGCATCATCGTGCTTATCGCATCCAAACATTCAAACAAATTGCAGATGCAGGCCCCTCGATATGTAGTTCAAAATTGCCTTTTGAAAATTTCATTTGCATGTGTTTTAATGCATTTATTTCATGTTTTTGTCACACATCATTTTTTTAGAAAACTGCATGTGCATTCGCAATAGACATATCTGCATTCAAAATAACACATTTGTATTTTCCCATCATAGCCTACCATAGATATTTTAGCAGATGTACGCATTTGTTTTTAATTTCAATGCATATGACTTTGTGCATCGCATTTGTAATTAATCGTAACACATATAGATTATAGCATCACATTTGTTATTTTAGACACATTTGCTTATTGATGGTCTGTTGATTAGGCATGGTTGTATTTGTACGCATTTTCACTTGTAAACTACATTTGCATATGATATTGACGCATGTGGTTATTTGAGACTCATTTGCAAATTTAAATGACACATTTGATTGGAAAAAATGTTGAAATTTTGGACTAGGATAGGTTCTCTGATGATGACATGAGGCATGCACCATGCCATTGTAGTTTGTTTTAGATCTGATATATACTAGAGAGTCGAAACCATTGAATTTCGGCTTCCGTGATCGTTTGTGGAGTGGGGAGAAATGGTTTTTGTGGCACCTGGGTCTACATCATGTGACATTCATGCCCACTATTCGGGAAAACTAGGGACTGTTGACTACGTTGTGCGAGTGGTGGCACTAGGGAGGTGATGGTGACATTAGAGGATGTATATAGGATACTTAGATTATCGATTAGAGGATCCCGGGTCATGTATGATACTCAGAGGGGATTCACAGAGATGTGTAGATACTATCCCTATCAGGACATTAGATAGCTAGGGATAGACCACTATGAGATTAGATGGCATGTGTTAGCACAAAGGTACAGTAGGTTATATTTTCTATTGTGTACTTTGATTGGAGGTATAGTCCTTCCTGACTGTTGAGGTCACAGATTTCTAGTAGGATAGGGCGAGATGCTTGTAGGCATGCTAGAGAGCTAGGTAGTTTATGCCTGGGGAACTTGTTTATTGGCCATGTTGTATTTCCATTTACATGATATATCATATAGAGAGGCACAGTCTATGAGTTGTGGTACCACACTCTTGATGGTATGGGCATGGGAACACATAGCCATTTTCTGTTTGCCTATTACATCTTAGGTGCAACAAGGATTACCGTATGCCTTACGATATGCAGGGGAAAACACACAGACTCATGTTGGTAATATTGGTTACTACGGACATGCCATCAGCACAATGGTTAAATTTATTTGGAGACCATATATGGATTGCCCATAGTGGCTGGATGAGGATGGGCATTTGACATTTTGCTGACATACATAGTATTTGACTGGATGGATAGTCTCACACGTGCACATCATTGAGAGGCACTTGCTAGCTCAAGTATTGAGATAGTTTGGAGAGGTTCAAGATGATCCTCGAGGTCAGGAAGAGTACATGCTAGATCTTCCAAAGAGGTGACATTATGGGGGGTTGAGATTCCTATTAGCCAATACAGTGGGGTTGGAGAGGTAGATTAGCGGATACGGGTATGATAGAGGCATATGATTGCTGGTGGGCTACTCATAGGCCAGTGTCGTTGACAGATCTAGACCAGGATGCTCCTGTGGAGAGGCGCAGGACATGACCATGAGGCAGACATGGTAGAGGTAGAGTCATGGTGGGAGAGGTGGTAGAGGTCATGGTGGAGATGGAGGAGGAGGAGGTCGGAGAGGTGGTGGGAGGGGGAGACATGGTCGCAGAGGACAAGGCATACCTTTGTCACCCATCCATGAGGAGGAGAGGGAGGGAGAGGATGTTCTGATGATAGATTTTGGCAGAGGTGAGAAGGAGGTCCATGTTGAGGTTAGTGGAGATGAGGTTCATGTGGAGGTCAACTGGTGGAGAGGAGCATGCGGGACAGGAGGACATTCCCGAGGATCATGCAGAGGAGGAGGTAAAGATGGATGCTCTTGGTTTGTTTGCTGGCTACCAAGATGATGATGAGGAGATGGATGACTAGGAGCGAGAGCTTCGAGATAGGATTGTGGAGGAGTGGGAGGATGATGGGATGGAGCAGCCACGATAGGATGACACAGGTCCTTCTGATCAGGAGGTAGAAAATTTATGAGCCTAGGTAGCGTCTCTGGAGGAGAAGATATGGGCATTGATGGAAAAGTGAGATTCAGTTGTGATGGTGAGAGATAGAGCATATCTGGATAGAGACCATGCCATAGCTCAGAGATAAGAGATTGAGAAGAGGTTCACACATATTACAGCTCTTTGTAGTGGGCTGTCAACAACTTTTTCATGGTAGTTGGTTAGAGCTAGTGACTGTTGGAAATGTATGTCTCAATCAATACAAGCTAAAACCTCTGAGAGCCAAGTCAATGTGACAAATTCAATGTCTGGCCGACAAGTAGTGTGTATCATCATGTTTTGAACAGGTCGTTGTGACCTTGTTACTGTCTTGCTGAAAGGTTACTCTCTAAAGCTATCGCTGTGACAAGGTGTATTCGTTATGACCTCTTAGTGCTCGGGAGACCTCTTGCCGATAGGCCATTCAATCGTGTATCGGGGAGACTCTGGGCGACCATGATATTCGGTGTAACACGGCGGCTCGGTGAAGAGTCTCAGCGAAAGCTAAAGTCTCGCCGACAGGAATATCGCTAGTGTCTTCGCCATAACATATGGTTTAGTGAGAAGTCCCAGCGAACAAAGAAGGTCACGCCGATGGAGACACATTCAAATGTTCATCAGAGTGACTCCTGGCGATGAGTGGTGGTGTCAGTGTAACACGATGGTTTTGGTAAGAAGTCTTAGCGCTTTGGTGAGTCTTGCCGATGAAGAAGAGCCTTCAGGGTAAGTCTTGGAGTTTGGTATGTTCTCTCAGCGAAGATGATAGGTCTTGGCAACTACTAACGGTTTCAGTGAAACATATGGGTCTCGATATGATGTCTCGGTGAAAGCCGATTGTCTGGCTGATGAGAACACTTAAGTCTATGTGACTTGCGGAGCCTCGGCATAATGTCTCGGTGAAGATGTTTGGTCTTGCCGATAGGTGTATGCTTTCGGTGTAACCTAATGTTGCTTTATGAGACCTCTTGGCGATATCGGTATGTCTTGCCGACTATTTTTGGAGCTTGATGTGACTTGTATCTTCGGTATACCTTTGGTGACTCGCTATGATCTCCTGGAAAAAGTGATAGGTCTGGGTGACTACATGGTGACTTGGTGTAACTTATGAAGCTCGATAGAATGTCTTAGTGATAACAGAGACTCTTAGTGACATCGGTATGAAGGATATGTGGCATCGGTGAGACATTGTTAGTGTCTCACCGAGATGCCAATACAATGGGAATTCTGTTGACAGTTTGACCGTCCGATGTGGCATCTCGTGGATGAATCAAAAGAGCCGAATTGGAACCGTTGGGAGTCTATTCATTTTGACAGTTCTATGAGGAAGCTTGACAGACAGGGAACACTAAGGATATATCCTGTGATTGCAGAGTGTGATTGGTTAGTTAGTTCGAAGGTTGAATCGACAGATTACTGGGAGGTTGGATCAGTGAATGAATTCTATTATGTGAACTGTAATTGTGAAGGTTCCTGTGCAATATTGTAAATGGTGAATGTTGCTGTAAACAGACACCAGTAAGATAAGTCTGACTATTGTATGTAATCTCAATTACTATAATACAAAGTGATTTCTCTTGGTGTGGTGGGTTTTTCTCCTGTAAGGGTTTTCCCACGTATATCTGGTGTTCTTGTGTGATTGTCAAAACTCTATTTTTGTAATCTGTTTCATAGTGCATCTTAACTTGACTGTAATTGTAAATTTTAAAGTGTATCTACATTCTTTCCTGAGGTATTGACGTTAGGAGAATTGTTTTCCGCATCTAATTTTCCTTACAGTGACATGGAGAGATATAATAGGAACCTATACGAGGCAAAGGTTCCTCCTGAGAGATGGGATCCTAGCTATTCAGAAGCACAAATTAGTAGGACTCAGAGCAGGGCTCAAAGCAAGAAAATGATTATAAAGGGGGTCGAGGGACCTCATAGATCTAGACCATATGATAGGCCTCCTTCTACATAGAGATCATCAGCCTCTCATCATCATTCACCTTCACATTCTGCTCATGGGAGTAGTGGCAGTTCCAAATAGAGACATGTATTGATATTTATTGAGACATTGTATTTTGATCATATAGCCTATGGGCTTCATTTTTATTGATACATTATGACATTGCGATGTGACACTTTTTGAGCAATATATATATATATATATATATATATATATATATATGATTTTGGTGGTGATTCCTATGATATGCAGTTCTATTTATGATTATGTAGTCTTTTATTTATGCATGTTATGTCTATATGATATTCCTATGTTATGGATGATCATATCTACCTTATGATGTGTTTATGTAGCTTATGATGTGATTTTTATTTTATATGATGATGTATGCATTTACTTTCGATGATATTGATTGATGTTACGTATGCAATTTATGATTATGATATGCATTGTGATGTTTATATATACAATGATATCTACATGTGATGCTATATGTTTGATGATGATGGATGTAATGTGATACATATATTTACACTTGTTATGTACATCTACTGCTTTTGTTATGTAATCTATGATAATGAATGCCTATTATGCCATGATTTCCTAGATATGATAGATGCCTATGTTTTTGTGTTTTCGAAATGCAAGATATATGTATGATTTATGATGTATGATTTTTTTATAGGATGTTTCTAACATGAATGCATATGTCAGATGTTTTACATTTTTGTGTGTCACAGGACTCCATCATAATGCAAGAAAGAAGAAATGTTAGTGTGAAAAGAAGATGAATAATAAAAGTCATGGTCGTTAGTATTAGCAATCTTCGATAATTTTCTGAATCACAAAAGGCTTTGCACTTTATCATCATTGGGTGGTAACTAATAAAAATGGAGAAAAAAACCATGATATGACATAGATCAAGGTGTGCAAGGTCATCCACCTTCTAACAACAAACAGTTATAGACAAGGATTGTCTTAACTCATACTAAGGGAAAAATTGCCCCAATTTTTTTGTCAAGACAAACCACAAACAATAAACAAATAAAATGCGGATCATGAGACGTCATCACTCCTCTAAATCCTTCATGGGACATCCTTGAGGAAACTAGTAACATGACTCAAAATCCAAAGTTAAAAGACAATTGACAAACAACATTCAAAGAAAATGGATTTCTAATACATCGTTGCTTCTCTAAATCCTTTATGGGACATCCTTGAGAAAACAAGTAACATGATTCCAATGATAAATTCAAATGAAATGATAAGATAAATAAGCCACAAAGTCAAAACCAGTAACATATTTTCCAAAACTTGATATGTTTGTTTGATTGTTTTGATTGATAAGATGATTGATTGATAAAGCCTGATTTCAGGAGAGACACATACCGGATAAGACGTTGAGTCTAGTTTTGATGTTATGACTATCTGTATAAGTCATGACAAAATCCTAGTTTTAGAAAGAAATGTATCGTATAAGATGTTGAGTTTGATGTCATTGATGTGGTAACTTGTGTAAGGTCATGTTGATTGTTTGACAATGTCTATATGCAGGAAGGACTCATCCTGTATAAGACAAATTGTTTTGCTGATATCTATATTTAGGAAGGAATCATCCTGAATAAGATACAGGTTGATTGTTGTGATGATGTCTATTTTTAGGAAGGACACATCCTATAGCAGACACAAGTTTATTTTGTTTTGGTTGTAGCTTTGGAAATTTGTTTGATTTGACTTGATGAAATTGTTGACTTGTTCATCTTGTTGACGCATGAGTTGACATGATGTGCTGACAATTGAATGTGTGTGATGATGAAACTTAAAGGAACAACCTAGTGCAGCCTCAAGGGCTCATCGATTGATGGCCTTGCTTACGTTATACATGCATAGACGTCGTAGTTTGATGAGAATTTGACTAACAAGACTGTATATAAAAAGCTTGATTTGTATGAAGATATCTGACATGTGTGGTAGTGTATGTGATGAACCCTAATGGATTGACTTAGTGCAGCCTCAAGGGATCATCGATTGATGGCCTTGCCTATGTTATACATGCAAAGACCTCGTAGTTCGACATGACCAATGACCTTGTCATATAGACATATGGATTGAGTCATGATTTTACACAAACAAACCTAAAAGGATTAACCTAATGCGTCTGGGGTACATCAGCAAATGGACTTGCCTACGCCCAATTGCAGAGGCAATGTAGTTCAACAAATGACAAAGACTGGCAAGTGCGACTAACTCTAACTTTGTTTTTTTTGGATTTTTGACATGTTTTGATTTTTTTGTCTTTTTGAAGTTTTTTGATGTTTTTGTATTTTTTTTAGGACATTTTGTAATTTTTTTGGATTTTCGATGGTTTTATGTCTTCAACATAGCCAATGTAAGAACCAATATGATGCAAGTCAAGAGATTTCCCCCAGTTGAGATAAGATCAATTGATTATGAATAGGATGGGATGGGGGATATGAAATGCACTCAATGTCAATCATTCCAAGTTATGGAAAAGACAACCATTTTATTATGAATGATGTGTACAAGTGATGGATGGAAAAGATAGGTGATATGCACAAGGATTAGATAATATCTACAGGGATAAGTGATATGTACAAGGAACTCATATTAGAATGATAGTAGACAAAGGAGCAGAGTCAACTACACATGGTGCTTGTTTGCTAGGTTTTCACCATGGTACTTATCCAAAGTGCCACCAAAGTGGTTTTCACTATTGGACGACTTATTTCTCTTTACTATTTTCTTGATTTTCTAATTTTTTTGATGTTACCAAGACACCTGTTTGCCAGGTTTTCACCTAGGTAATGATTTTTTTGAATTTTTGATTTTTTTTATATTTTTGATAATTAAGACAAGGCTCTCAAAAGCTATGCATAGAACTTCTTGAGATGAATACAATTGATATGTTCTGACAATGGTTCTCCTTCAGGAGTAGAGAGTTGATATGATCCTGATCCAAAGGCTTCTGTGAGAATGTAGGGTCCTAACCAATTAGGTTCAAACTTTCCTGGGTTGTCTCTTTTAGCTTGATTCTTGGGGTTCTCTATTAAGACCGGGTCACCAATGTCAAAGTTTTTATTCAAAACCTTCCTATTGTAACTACAATGAAGATGATTTTGATATTCTTGGAGATGATCTAATTCCTTATGTCTTCATTCATCTAGGAATTCTAGCTCATGTAGTCTTGAAAATCGGTACTCTTCATCGTCAGTATGCCCTTTCAAGGATACCCTCAAGGAAGGAATCTCGACCTCAATAGGTAGAATAGCCTTAGAACCAAATACTAAGGAATATGGAGTGATGCTAGTGGGAGTATAAATGCTTGTGCGATAAGCCCATAAGGCTGGATTAATCTATAAATTCCAATCACAACCAACATCATTGACAGTATTTTTGAGGATTTTGATGATTGTTTTATTAGATACCTTAGCTTGGTCGTTACCTTGTGGGTAATATGGGGTGGGAATATGATGTTGGATATGGAACTCTTCACAAAGATGATAGACTTCTTGGCTTTTGAATGGACAACCATTATTTGTGATTATGGACTGAGGGACACCATACTAAAAAATGATATAGTTTAGGATAAACTTAGAGATATGTGTTTCGGTGATGTAGGTCATGGGAATAGCTTCAATCCACTTCATAAAATACTCAGTGGTGGTAATGATAAACTTATGGCTATTGGATGATGTTGGATGTATCTTACCTATGAGGTTGAGTCACCATTGGACAAAGGGCCATGGTGACGTTATGGGATGGAGCTCCTATGCTAGTGCATGTATCAAATCTTTGTGTACCTAACATTGATGACATTTATTGACAAAGATATATGAGTCCTTTTCCATGGTAGGACAATAGTAACCCAATCTCATAATATTTTTAGCTAAGGTAGGACCGATAGAATGGGATCCACATATACCCTCATGTACCCCATACAAGGTTGCTTGTGCTTCCTCAGTATCGAGACATATCAATAGGGCATTGTTTAGGGCATGTCTATAAAGGGTGTCTTCGATGATGGTGTACTTGGCTAACTTATGAAGGAATGTCCTACATTGGTTATTGGAAAGGTCAGAGGGTATGATATTGACATGGAGGTAGTCATAGATATCTTTAGACCATGGGGAATCGGGACCAACAATATCACACACCATCTCTGAATCTGGGATGTCATAGGTAGGGACCAAAAGTTGTTCTACCAAAAACTAAAACTTAGGCATGTTGCTTGGTATGTCGAGGAGTGAAGCAATAGTAGCCATGGCGTCTACTGCCTTGTTTAGAACATGAGGTATTTGATGAAAGTCAACCTTGTCAAAGTACTCCTTGAAACTATCTGCCATGCATTTGTAGGGAGCAAGCTTTTCATCCTTAGTCTCATAATCATCATTTACCTGTCGGATTACTAGCTGAGAGTCACCATAAACCTGTAGGTTCTTGATCTTCCATTTGAATTCCATGCATAATCCTATCACAAGAGCCTCATATTCTTCTATGTTGTTGGTACATGGAAAGGAAATCCTCAATGACTTAGGGATATAATCACCCTATGGTGTGATAAACAGTATACCAGCCCCTGAGCCATGATTTGTATGGGACCTATCAAAGTATAGTTTCCATGTCGTGCTTGTGTCAATGGTGAATATAAACTCATCAGGAAAATCTACAACTAAAGGGTGATCTGCTTGTATTGGTGCATCAGCCAACTGATCAACAATGACTTGTCCCTTGATAGCTTTTCTCTCTACGTACAAGATTTCATCCTCACTAAGTATCATTACCCATTTGGCCAGTCGCCCTATTAATGTTGCTTTGCTTAGAAGATATTTTAAAGGATCTATCTTGGCAACCAACATTTTTTGATGGTTCAACATATAGTGTTATAGTTTTTTAGTAGCAAATACTACTACAAGACAAGCACGTTCAATGGTACTGTAATTAAGCTCATAACCTACCAAAGTTTGATTGATATAGTATACTACCCTTTCATGACATTCATCGTCATTCTATGTAAGCAATGCTCTGAGTGATGAATGGGTTGTTGAAATACAAAGAATAAGTGGTCATCCCTCAACAGGTGGCATTAATACTGGTGGTGTGAGTAGATAATCCTTAATCAGTTGAAAAGCTTCCTGACACTTACCTGTCCACACAAAGGGTATTCCTTTTCTAAGCAAATGTTGAAAGGGATGTGTCTTGACTAACTGCACTATAAATCTTCTAATGGATTATAGTCTCCCTTGTAATGTCCTTAGTTGACTGAGATTAGTTGGTGGAGGCATGTCTATGATTGCTTTTACTTTGGCTAGATCCACTTCAATGCCTCATCTAAAAATGATGTAACAAAAAATCTTTCCTGATTTCACTCCAAACACACATTTCTTCAGATTTAGTCTCACTTTATACTCTTCTAGCCTTTGAAATATCTTGTCTAAGACCTGTAAATGATCAGACCTTGTCAGCAATTTAGCAATAAGATCATTGACATAATCCTCCATAAGAGTCTGTATAACGTAGTGGTCATAACACACTGATATGTTGCTCCAACATTTTTGAGTTTGGAGGACATAACATTTCAGCAATAAGTTCCCCAAGGACATGTGGAAATTGTTTTAGGTTGGTCTTTAGTTGCGATCCTGATCTGATTATACCCTGAAAATCCATCCATAAGGGACAACATCTCATATCCTGAGGTCATGTCTACTATCATGTCAATGTTGGTAAAATGAAAGTCATCCTTAGGACAGGATTTATTGATATCTCTAAAATCTGTGTAGATGTGAATGCCCCTTGCTGGTTTGGTGACTAGTACAAGATTGGAAATCCAGTCTACATAGTCGATTGATCTAATGAAATCAACATCTAATAATTTCTTCAGCTCAACCTTGACTAGTAAAGCAATTTGTGGATGGATTTTCCTCAATTTTTGTTTCACTCGTTTTACACCTATTTGTAAGGGAAAATGATGTAGTACAAGCTCAGGATCTAGCCTAGGCATGTCTACATATGACCAAGAAAAATTAATCTGTCTTTGTGTAAAGAAGCTATAGAATTCTAGCTGCTCTTCTTTTGTCAATGATGCTGCAAAATATACTAGTTGGGGATTCTCTTCTATACCTATGTTAACTTCCATTGATTCTTCAACTAGCATGGGTGACTTTTCCTGTACAATAGGGAGAATGTTCAAACATCCATCCTTAGGTTCCTTAGAGAGTTTTTCTCCTTTGGATGCATCCTTTATTTTTTCTTATTCATTGTCTAAAGGCGCCTTTTGGTTTTCACCTAGAGACTCATCATTTTTATTTTTGTCATTATTTTTCTTATTTTTGTGACTGGAGGGTTGAACAGATTAACCAAAATATGCCTTGTTGTCCAATTCAATGGTAAATCCAGCCTTGTGATCACCACTAGGTATGCCTTCGCGTAGTCCCAGGAACTCAACAATTGCTTCATCATTCTCAAAAATGTCTAAGATGGGTGTCTTGTTGGTCCCAATCAATGAGCTGGGGATAAACTAAAGGCATGCCATCATCGAAGTTGTAAAATTTCAATGGGGTTAAGGTAAAAGGTGAGTTGTTCATATAGTCACAAAATTTTTGTACCAAGTTCTCTTTGCTCTTTTGCTTGGATCTAGGTGGATTCTGAGGTGGGCCTAATGCCAAGGTTTTGTTATCTGAAATAGATTTGTTAGGTTCCCAAGAGGTAGGATCAAGATATTCCCAGTAGTAATGTTTAAACCATTCCTCTTTTGTCATATTCTTTGGTGGACAAGAATTCAATGGATTTGGCAAAGATTTCAACATTAAGTCAAGTTCTCCAAATAGCTTATCTAGGTCCATGGCCGAGGTGGAGGATAGGGAATCCCACTCATATTCATTTGAGTCAGGGGAATCATAGTAGGGTTGGTCAGATGGTTTGTCGGATATCTCAGTATCTTCAAAAGCACTTACTTCCTTGAGTAAAGGTGATGTGGTACTAGGAACACCAATTTAAATTGGTTGAAACCCAATCCCTAAGCCTTTCAACCATTTAGAAACAATAATTGGTTCTATCCTCCCATCTTGATGTAAGCCTAAACCACTATGTCCATTATATCCCTTACTCTGCATGATTGTGAAACCTTTTCCATACTAATTTTTTGGAATGTGAGCAAGTGAGGGAGGTTCATCATCTTCTATGTATATCCAGGAGGTGACATCATCTTCGTTGATGGCTTATTTTCTCAATTCTCCCCATTTTGTGAATGTTGTTGTGGGAGGGATATGTATGGTGACCACTGACTGTCTCCTATCTGCTATAGGTAAACCATAAGATTTAGGAGGAATCAGATCGATAACACAATAAGATGTCTTCATGTGATATTCTCCAAAACCCTTGTCTTGGATCTTGACCCTAGGAGTGGAAGGTAATGAAGGAAAAGTGGATATTCTAGTGAGAGTGGATGGATCAACATAATGAGATGAATTGAATGATGAGGCTTCTTGGTTTACAGGCACTTGGTGTTGAGGTATCTCTCATAGACTGGTGCAATATTCGAATGGATCTGAGCCACCATCTATTGTTATTTCAGTGCCATTGTAGGGAAATTTGAGACATTGATGGTAGGTAGAAGGAACTGCATTCATGGCATGAATCCATGGTCTGTCGAGTAGAAGGTTGTATGGAAGGGTGAGATCCAAGACTTGGAATTTTGTCTCCATGACTGCTAGACCAATTTTGATAGGAAGCATGACAACCCCCTTTGATTTGCATCCTTCATTATCATAATCCTTAATGACAATGCTTTTGGTTGTGTCCACACATGCTTCTGAGAAACCTAATGCCTTAATCAATTTTAAAGTGCAAAGATTTAACCCTTCTTCTCTGTCTATGAGAACTCATCTAATTTTTGTTTTGTCAACAAGGACTTCAAGATGTAATCAGTCATTATGATTTGTCTTCTCAGTTGTATAGTATTGTTTGGAGAAGGTGGCATGATGATTATTGGTCAAGTAGCCCACCATTTCCTTGAAATTATTGACATCAAGATCATTAGGAATAGTTGTTCTTTGTAAAGCCTTATCTAAAATGGATCGATGTTCAGGGGAGATACGCAAAAATTCCAAGATAGAGATTTGGGTTGGGGTCTTCCCCAACTGATCAAGTAAGTTATATTGTGACTTGGAAGCCTATGGTGTCTGATGTGATGGAGGGCCTTGAATGGTGATCTTGGTCTGGCGAGTGTTAACAACACACTCAATAGTTTTATTTATGGTAATGGTATTGACATGCTCATCGGCGGCTCAAATATGATTTATAATGGGGCCACTATAATCATGCTTGAAACTAGCATAGTTGGAAGAAGTATTGGTCTTGTTACTTGAACTGGGGGATTTTCCTTTCCCATGGTCATGTAATGGATCCAAAAAGACCTTGTGATCAGTGTTCAAAGATGTAGTTTTCTATCCACTGACTTCAAGAATTCTATTGTTGACAAAGTCCTATATGATGTTTTTTCAGTTGACGACAATTTTGTAGGCTATGTCCTTTGGTCCGATGGAAATCACAAAAGGAATTATCATCCCACCAAGATGGTTTGAATTTCCCTTGATCGTATTAGCTTGGATCTTGAAGCTGTATAATATTGTGTTGCAACAGTTGTTTGAAGACTGACTCGATGGGTTCCTCAAGGGGAGTGAACTCATGTTTAAGAAATTGTCTCTATTGTTGTGGCTGTTGGGTGTTTTGGGTAGTGTTGGGGGTTTGATTAATGGCATTGAGTGTGTTAGTAGAGGGGATATTTCCTTCAAGTGTGATGATCGGTCCTACTTGTAAAGTATTTGCATCAACCACTCCATCATTGGTGACATTTTTATTCTAAGGCCAAAACTTGTTTTTGTCATTTGGTGTGTTTTGCACATTTGGATTTTTGTTGGGTGTCTATGTCTTAAGTTCTCCTTTGTCAATGAGAGCTTTTTCTAGTATGATCCCCTTTTCCACTAGTTCTGTAAAGGATGTGCAACATTGTACCCTCAAGTCACTTCTCAATTTTGGGTTGAGGTTTTCTTGGAACATAGTGACCTTCTATTTCTCAGATATCTCAACAGGACATCGACTGGCTATAGTTCTCCACCTCTGGAAGAAGGCAATAAAATTTTTTCCTTCATCTTGTGTAGTATGACACAAGGTTTCTATATTAATCTCATGGTCTATGTTAAAGGAGAATTGTTCAATGAATTTCTTAGCTAGTTTTCCCCATGATTTGACGCCATAGTCAAGACCTGAAAGCCACTCTAGTGCAATTCCAAAAAGACTTCTTAGAAAGAGTCTCATAAGATAGGTGGGGTCATAGGCGACATCTATGCACATCGTGGAAAATTCCCTTATGTGTTCGATTGGATTTCGCTTTCCATTGTATTTGGGAAAGTTTGGTATGACATACCCATGAGGGAAAGTTCTCATGTACAATGATTTATCGAAGGGAAATGGGCATAAATCCTTTGCTAAAAAGGTTTTCTTGTTAGAAACTGCCATGTTATCCATTGTGTTTGAAGTGCATGAATTTTTGTTTGGAGGACATCATCTTGAGTTAATGATGTGTTAGTTGGATTATTTGAATCTATGTACATGTTTTGGAATCCAACGTTTTGTGATGGGTTTTGGTTAAATGTTGGTATGTAAAGTGGATTTGGATTCAAAATGTTAGTGAATGGGTTTTGATTCGAAATCTACGAGAATGGATTTTGATTTGGGGTTTGTGTAAATGGATTTTGAGTCAGAATCTATGAAAATGGATTTTGATTTGGGGTTTGTGAAGTGATGGTTCAATTTATGTATTGGAAAGAGGGTATGCCTCCTGTCTGTGAAACCCCAATCTATGGTATAGTACTAGCGACATTGACACTAGGTATAGCTGTTGTCTATGGAATAGTGCTAGTGACATTGACAGTCGATGTAGGGGCTGATGTTTTAGATCTTTTATTCCCAACAAGAGGACTGAAGGGATTGAACAACAAAACCCCTATGGTGAAACTTAGCCCCTGTGTCAAGGTAGGCATACCAAATGGAGATGTGTGTATCATTGAGGCACTCTATGTAGGTCCTCTAGATGGTATAACAGTAGTCACTTGAGGTATAGTAGCACTAGTGGTAGTGTTGTTTGTTCCCTGAGTAGATGTAGTTTGTAGGGTACTAATATCAAAACCAAGAGGTAACTTGGCACCTTTTGCTAGAAATTTGGCTAAATATCATTGAGGATAATTTTCTAGATATTCATCTACGAAGGAAGAAAACTTATGGTCTTATGCAACATTCCACACAAATGTGTCCTTGTGCATCTCTAGTAACAAATTTGTCTAACAAATTCTTGTGAGGTCTAGATGAAAATGTCCCTGAAAAGGGGTTTGAGAACGGATTGATGAAATCGTTTGGATCAACCATCTTTTCTCTTTCTTTCCTTTTTGATCTTGTTTCAACCATGTAATGTAAGCTCAAAATGTAAGTGATGCAAAAGCTAAGTCTATGGAGAGTATGAATCTAATCTATGTTTTTTGGATTTTCTTAATATAAAGGATGACTGTATGTAGCTATTTTTTTGGTATTTTCTCTGCAAATAAGATGTCTAAAAATGACGCTATTCTAGGATGATAGTGTCTAAATATGCAAAGTCTAGGTGACCAAATTGGAATATTCTAAAAGAGGTTATCTATTAGCTAAAGCTTAACCCAAGTTTTAATTTAGTTTTGAAAAGGAACCTTCGTAGGACTAGGACTAAAAGATCAAGTAAACTCTCAAACTAGACTGATGATCTGGAAGGATTCACGTGTAGGAAAAAAGATATGATGACTAGGTTCAATGACAAATTTTTTTGAATCAAGGGTTTATCTGAAGCTTGAAAGGTTCCTATCCTAGAATCTACAAAAGATGATCTCTTTAAAGGAAATAAAGACCCCTAAGATGAAAGTAAGATCTATGACTAGGGTACCTATCGCTATGACTAAATGATTGCTAAAGGATGTAAATGTGCAAATTTTGATCAAAATTTCTAGTTTATGTCCAAGAATCAGTGAAAAAGGATAAGTCAAATACTGGTTTGACTATTTGTTCTCAGTCTATGATAGTAAATTCTAATTTTCTGATACTCATGCAGATGCATTGCATAATTTAACAGTTGCAGTGTTCTTTATCAATTGCGGTTTACTGGTAAATTTAGTCTCGGGTATCAAACACATGCAATTTTCTTTACAAAAGATGAGACTCAGGACTGATCAGATGTGGTTTTCAAGACTTTGACTTCACTAGTAAAAGTTAGTTCTATGATAGGGACATATGCATCATTCTAGGCTGTAGATGCAACTCACCTATTTAGATGTGTCACAGATTGTATCAATTGCAGGTTTACCAGTAACAGAGGTAATGACATACGTGATTGAGATATTAGATGCAGTGTTATACTAAATAGATGCGAGCTATTTTGATAGATGCATTCCATTTGTGATAAAAACGTGAGATGGCTTCACATGTCCAACCTGTTGCACCAGTAAATAGAAGGTTTTTGGCTTACTAGAAACAAGGGTGTTTAGTACGGGCATTCCATTTGTGAGGTATCATCCATGCAGCAAGAGACCATTGCTGCCCTTCTTGGCAGAATAATACTCGTGATACTTGAGCTTTCCTCAAGTACCCACTTTTATATACTGGTTGGAAGTCACTTGGGTTCAACATGTGACCGATTTGAGTTGTCTTGGGGTGAGTACTTTTTCCCACCAAGACATGTCCAATTTCTAGAGTCGGTAATAGGTTCGTTTACACCTAGGATCACACGAATGTGCAAGGGGAGAGGATACTTCTATATACCAAATCATGTGGTAATAAAAAAAATTATGCTTTCACACCAAACACAGTAGATAGTAGTAAATTTTAAACCCAAATGACAATTTTCTAATGTACCAAACAATATGTTTGAAAAATAAAGTCTTTAACACATGTCCTATAGAAAATTCATTAGTAGTTTTTAGATTGATCTTTGTCAGTCGTCCTGCAGAAAGAGTTTCAAAAAATTGTCTTCTATGATACGTCCTACAAACACTATGTTAACTCCCTAAAACACACATTGCAAACCAAAAAATTAGCTAAAATAGAAACATAATGAATGACAAAATCAAAAATTGAACCTAGAAATTTCACTAGTCAGATACGTCATTTAGAGCGGAAAATGCATTGCAAATTTTTAACAGTCAATTGCATTGCAAAAAGCCACAAATGTGCCAAATTTTTTCAAATGTGTCGCTGTATTTGGCATATGCGGTTCATAATATCAATTGCATTGTTTTGTCTGTCAGATGCATCGGGCCATATGGTACCTGCAATTTAAAAAAAAAACATCTACAGATTTGCAAAGAACGCGTCTTCATGTCGGGTTCACCAATGTAACATCATGAAATAGGAAATATTAAAAGAAAACACAAAGCCTATAAACTCTAATACAATCTATAGTTAAACAACAAAGAACAAAGGAAATAGCTAAAAAATAAAAGAATCTCACCAAAGATCGATGTAACTCCTTGGATAACCTCTTTTGTCCTCCATTTTGTTGTGTTGGTATTCTTGCACTCAGATTTTTAGTATGTGTGCAAGTATAGACTTGATGTATGTGATTATAGAAAAATATCAAAGATTAAACAAGTGCTCCAAAAGTCATACAATTTATGGAGAAGTTGAAATGATGAGAGTTAGGTCAATTTATAGAAAATTGATTATTTGAATGATAGGCCAAGATTGAAAGATAGACAAACAATTTAGATTAAAGGATTTGATATGCATTATGATAACTGTTAGTACTGACATGAGTGATAAAACCTAAGAATATAGATAAAGATTAAATAATGATTTAATCTCAGGTTGAGAGTATTCAAAAGTAGAAGAATAATGTTTGCATGACAAATATAAAGATAGAATAATGGACACAATCTACTCAAATGCACACATAAAATTAATTAATTAAATAAAGATATTTAATAAATATGTATGCACATGCATATGAGTTAGAACTAGATAACTGGTTGGTTATGACAGAGAGTTTATTCACGAAAGACACTCAGGCATTAAATCAGGAGATAACTGACTGATTCAAATAGATCTCGAGTCAAGTGGAAATGAATATTTAGATAACTTAAACATTTATCTAAATATAGAGTAATATGTTAAAAATAGACTTTTATCAATTAAATGATTATTAATTCAAGATTCGACATTTAGGGATAAATTAAATAAATAAGATTTATTTAATTGATTAAAGAAAAGGTTAAATGAATAATTAAATAATTAAAGTATTTATTTAATTATAGTCTAAAATATGATAGAGATAAATTAAATTAGAATTTATTTAATTTAAGAAAGAGGATAAAGTTAATTAGAGACGTAATTAAATAAAGAATGTTTATTTAATTAATTAGGATAGGATAAAGATAATGTGAATTAATTAAATAATTACGTTTATTTAATTAATAGATGAATAAATGTTAAAGTGAATTACTTAAATAATTAAAATTTATTTAATTAATAGATGAGAAAGGTCTTTAGAAAGTAATTAAATAATTAACATTATTTAATCACGACCACAAAAATACGAATTATGAAGAAATTGAAGTCAAAGGCTTAGACCAAATTTTAGTGTCTACAATGACATTCATTGAAAGCTCCTCTTCTATAAATTCTCCCACATTGGAAGATATTATTGAACAAGAGAATGACATCATAAACACATTTCTAAACATCACCTTACCTAGCTTTCATTCTCCCTTTGCTTGTGAGAATGATTTAGAAGAGGATGAGATTGTAAATGATGAGGATATGTTAGTGTTAGATGATCAAATCTTTAAGGTCTATAACAAACCTCTTTATGATGCTTCCCCTACCTATCCTATTTTGGAAGACATGAAGGAACAAAGGAATGAAATCATAAATAATCATTATAATCATATTTGTTTTTCTTCTAGTATCTCTCATAGCTATGAAGAAGATACTTTGATGATAGAAAATATAATATATGAAGGTCATGAGAATCTTATTTGTCCCTCTTCACTTAGGGAAACCCTTACTAAGCAAGACAATTCAACCATTGATCATTCCCCTAGTTGCAATGAAGTCATTTTTGAAGAACCAATCCTTGAATGTCAAGAACATTTGTCTTGTAGTTCTCCTAATAAATATCCTCCTAGGGAGGATATCATGGTGAAGGAAAATCAAAACAATAGTAATGTTTCTTCCTTGGATTATGGTGAAAAGGTGATTCTAGATTTCCCTTTATTAGAAATACATCAAACCAAGACCACTGAGGTTATGAATGCACAAGTGTCCATTAGATCTCCCTTGACTAGTGGACCTACTACATACCCCATGGGACATCCTAAGAGTCCTCTAATTCTTTACCCACCATCACACAAACAAAAAACTCAAAAAAACTTGAACTTATCCTTTACCCACCTAAGAACAATGTTTTGCAGCAGACGAGTCATAATACCATTGCTCATATATATAACACTAGAAACAATCCACAACCAAGACCCCTCCCATTAACTGAACCTATTTTACCAGGTCCCCCTCATTTTCTCGCACAAAGTGGAAAGGAGTATGAACTTGTTGAACAACTTAAGAGTACTCCTGCAAAGATATCCCTATGGGACCTCATTTAGAATTCACCTAATTATCACACTATGCTTCAAACAACCTTGCAACTAGTTGTGGTCTCTTCTAATGTGCAACTGAATGACATAGCATCCATGATTCAAGGAATAAATGATGATTTTTTTTTCCATCGAAGAGAGCTACCTCCTTTGGAAGTGCAAAAAAAAATGATGCTTTCATGGTAATAGTTCACTACAAGGGAAGAGGTATAAAGTGAACCCTTGTTGACAATGGCTCTACCCTTAATGTGTGTAGTATCACACTTTTGGATAAACGTGTTGTGGATAAATAAAAAAATCAACCCGATTCCTTATCAATTCATGGATTTGGTAACATAGGAAAACAACCATTGGGTGTGATTACTTTACCTATTACAATTGGAAAGGCCACATTGCAAACCCTGATTCATGTCATGACAAACAATCTTTCATATAATCTCCTTTTGGGAAGGCCATGAATTCTTGCAATGAATGGGATTCCTTATAAAATTCATTGTAAAATGAAATACATCTACAATAATAAAGTGTACACACTTGACGCCGACCCTAGTCCAAACAGTTGTTTAAACATTGAGAAAGGTAAAGAGAACCCTTTGAAAATATTGACACCAACCACACAAATAGAACCTATACAACAAAAAGACAAAAAAAACATATTGAAGAAGTCACAAAGATATTAGAAGATGATTGGGGTTCCTTAGATTTCACACCAACATTCATGGGATAATAGAAGATAATAAACAAATATTCTGACAAGGGAAAAGAAAAGAAAATAATGTCAACACAAAATTCAGAAGACCCTTTGAAAGCAACCACCTCAACCACTTTAGAACAAAAGAAAACAAATTACACAACAAACTTTGATGAACATAATTATGAGCAACCACTAAATCCAAAAGAGATGAATTTTTTTTATGGAAAAGGTTATGAAATGATGAAACAAATTGGTTATAGTGGACAAGGATGTGGTGCTAGAGAACAAGTTATTCATGTCCCAATAGAGCCTCACACACAAGAAAATTCTAGTGGTCTTGGTTATTGTCCCTTGAAAGAAACAAGAAAAAAATCACTTAATATCAACACTATTACAAAATATCCTTCTAAGTCGACTTTAACATTAGTGCATCGTGAACTGATAGACACTAGTGGTCTTGAGTATTGTCCTTTGAGAGAAACAAAAGAAATAGAGAAATCCTAGCTTAACATCAATGTCATCACAAAAAACACTTACGATTCAAATTAGATAGATTTTACGTCTTCCTTTAAAGAAGAAAACAAAATCTCACAATCTAAAGAGTCTTTTGTAAGTATGACATCCTATACTAAGCAAGAGATATCTTTGTCACAAAATAAAGGAACATCTTCTTTTGATCAAGAAGGTATCTTGTCAAGACTCCTCCAAGATCGTTTGATATCCCTCCCTCCAAGAACACGAAAGAAATTTTACTACAAACATTCATTTTGTGCATATCATAGAGTTCATGGTCATGCCACTAATTAATGTAAGGCTTTAAGTGATAAAATTCAACATCTAAAGGAGTGTGGTGCTCTTCTTTGTGTTGAAGCACCTAGTTCCTCTAATTGATACTTATTGTCATTCAGCTCATCCTTGTCACGCACTAAGTGGGGGCAAGGGGTTAAGTAGCCTTCTCCTCGTATGTCTCTTGTCATTGTCTCATTTTGCTAGTTGATCACCTTTCATGTATATATAAGAGAAAGCTTGGGATGTGGATGACATGCCTTAAGTTGGGTCGCATGTGACATACTTGTTAATGATGTAGTTCGATTTGAGAACATATGACTTGGAATAGTGCTTTTTGAATAACCTCTCATGTCTTCTTCTAATTTAAAGCTATTTCTCACAGTGATGGTGTTAGCAACTACTTTAAAGTGGGGGCATACATCAACACTCATGTTTCATTGTGTGATTTTCTTTCTTCCTACAATGCGTCCTTTTCTTGGTGGTGTTAGTGCGCTTTATTTCCTTCAAGAGTGATATGTCTTTGATGTGTCCTCTCTTAGAGACATTAGGCACAATGTTCCCTAAGAAGAGACCTTGCATAAACTAAGAAAAATCCTTTTGAATGTACCTTACACTATCATTTATATGGCCACCTTGCATAACACACCTTGCATGCCTGTGGAGCCATCTTATTTGTTCATGAGCTCCAAGAATATGAAGTTTTGCTTGCCTTATGAAGCTCAAAGTTCATTATTTGTTCATGAGCTCCAAGCATACTAAGTTTTTCTTGTCTCATGAAGCTCGAAGATGATTATTGTGTGGTGCCTTATCAAAGTTATTAGGAGGTATAGCTTTGGTATGGTTGTATGGGATCCAAATGGAGGCATGAATTCCCTTAGCCACTCGTGTATGTGGGAACATACCAGTCATGTGTCTCACCCTTTTAGATACTCACCCCACAAAAGACCTAAAATTTTGTGGCCCCAGAGTGAACATATTGTAGATACTCACCCCACAGATGACCTAAAGTTTCATGGCCCCAGAGTGAGTGCATCTTTGTTGAAGCTAGATCCAACCATCTAATTCTTTTCTTTCTTCTTTATGTCTTTGGCATTGTGTGTTTGAGTATCTTGTTTTGTTGCAAATCATACACCTTATGCATGTCCTTTTGTGCTCATGTTGGTTTGATGAAAGATCTTGGATTCTGGGGGCTTGGCCACCTCCTTTGATTTGTGTTATCCTTTTCCATCCACATCAGTACAAGTGGACCCCTCTTGAATGTCTACTTTAGTGTGAGTTTGAAGCAAGTTCATCCTCTAACTAAAGTAGGGGATAAATGCAGTGTTGAAAAATGTCGTGGTGTACATTTTCACACTTAATTTGGGAATACTTAATGATAAAGTGGACTTTATATCGCCTTGATCTAGTGTTGTGATGAGTTTTACACATCCACCTTAGGTTTTGGGCCCTCATAAGCTAAATAAACTTAAATTTTTCCCTAATTTAATGTTGTAAAGTGTATTTATTGACACCTTCACATTAAATTTAGGAGGCTTGTAAATTAAGTGGTCCTAAAGATAGTGATGTAATGTTTTCTACACATTCACATGGGATTTTGGGCCCTTCTTAGCTAAATAGACCCGATTTGGCCTTAATTAAATGTTGTAAAATGTATTTATTTATAATTTCACATTGAATTTTGGGCCCTCTTGCATGTATGACCTTTATATCATCATTAATAGGCCCCTAAGATCCTATATTGTGCATCCTAAGGCATATTTCAATCAAAAACTCGACAAAATCAATAAATAATCTTAATTTACACACTCCTCGACACTTTAGCAATCAAAATAGGCCCTATGGTACCCATTCTCCACTTTGGGCGAATGAGTCCCATCGAAGTGGGACCCATTTTCCACAGATGGAAAATGAGCCCCATTTGGCCTATTTTCAAGGTTTTGAGTGAGAAAAATTGGGTTTTAAATTCAAATTTTATGTATGTCGGCATTTGGGGTCCAATACATGGTATATTAGATGGATTTCCTATATAAATGAGCTTTCAAATCATTATTTCATCAAGCATTGAGATATCAAGTCAAGCACTCAAGAGCTAAGCATTCCAAGTCTTCACAAGAGCATCAAGAGAGCATTCAAGATCATTTTTAAGGCATTCAAGGGCATAATTCTTCATCAATTGTGCAAAAATTCAAGATCCATCATCATTTCAAGCATGTCAAGCATCAAGCATGTTATTAATCTAGTATTGTGATGTAGCATTGAAGATCCAAGATCAAGCATTGTTCTACTCCTACTATCAAAGATCAAGATCTACATCCTTTATGGCCATTTCATGTTGAGTTGCAAATTTACAAGACATCATTCAAGGTATCATTGTTTATATATTATGTTTCATGTTTCATGTCCTTGTTTCATTGTTTCATCATTTTGTTTAATTACCTAAAAGGGGTTCTACCAAGGAAAACCTCTATTCATTAACAATCAATTTGTAGGAAATCAATGGAAAAGTGCTTATTTGATCCATCTTCAAAAGCTTGCAAAGTTTCAATTCAAGATTCTGTTCCTAGGACACTTTGTGACAAAATGGGATTGATTCCCCAAAAGTGGTGAATGAGTACCCACTATAGTTGTTTTTTAGGGATTTTTGCAAATTCGGATACCCATTTTCTAGATTCTTGTTTTCGCACAGTAACCTTGATCTGGGACTAATTCACACAGATTGGAAAATGAGTCCCAGTTGGCCTAAATTTTAGGTTATTCAAAATTTCAAGCTTCCATTCAAGCTCACTCAGATTTCTAGGTGCTCCTCTATTCTTTTTCTAGTTTGTTGTTTTGATTTATTTGCATTTATAGGCCATTTATTCAAGTTTCATGCATCACTAGGTTTTGTCATTATATCTTGCATGTCATACATTTTTCCATACGATAGCTTGGTGGTGAACCCCTCATTAGTTTACATTCAAACCCTAGGACAGTCCCTTAGTAAATCCATTTCTCCCATTATCATCATTTGATTGAGATCTCAAGGGATTCCTTGAATGTGGAGCATAGAAAGCTTGTTGCCCTAGGTCCTAAAACCCTAGTGGAGACAATTTTCTATCTTATAGTTACATTTTACCTCTTGTTGCTAAACTATCTTGAATTATATTTTTTGAGACTTGCTAAAGTTTTAGAGGAGTTGTTTTTATGAAGCCCCATGGTTGTTCTTTTTTCCTTTGGTGCCTATTAGGCCCTAGGTCTTGACAAGAACTTGGAACCTAAAACACATATTTTTAAAATGAGTTTGAGCATCAAAGTTAAATGTCTAGGATTTGCTCCCAACTACATCTATTAATGTTGGAGGTCTCCTGACAACCAAAAATCAATGCTCAACTTGTCATTTGATCTAAGACACCCATTATATGTGGGATTCGTCCTTAGTCATGGATTTGACATTGCCATAGTGCCACAACCTAGGGAATTTCCATGCTAGGTGTTGTTACTATGTTTTTGGTCCTAATTTTGATAATTGGATAGTACTAGGGCACAATAATAGAGGAACAATCTAGAAAGGTAGAAATACACATAAAATCAATTTCAAAGAAATTGTAAGGAGGTGGGGACAATGTTAGACCATTAAAAGGTTATTGTAAACTTATTATTTATTTTTGTGTCTTTATTAATGCATGGGAAAATTTAGAAAATATGTCAATTTTGGAATGTTCTTTTCAACACATTTGTTGTTGTAAATGTAAACACTATTTGATGAATGTGATAGGATTCTAAACCTATTACAATATTTTGTAATAGATCATCTTGTGTTTGTATATGAAATTTTCTGACTCATTAAGGGATAACTAAGACTATGGAAATAGAAATAATATATTCTAATTGCATTTAGATGCTAGAACAAGTTGGTATTTATTATTGTCTCTTTCCATCTCTCCTTGTTAGCTATGACTCTATTTTCCTTGGATTGGCACCGATCTCCCATATACTTCCTTCAGTCACATGAAATCAAAATAAATAACTACACTTTCTATTTAGTTTAGTTCTAGTTTATATAGTTCATGATATCAATGCATACATGGAATAGTATTAATAAATTTATGCAAATCATGTACATATTTCCCCCACCTTGATCTCATTGAAATGGTGTTGAATCAACTATAAAGAGGTAATAAGGTAGTTAGTTGCTCTTAGTACAATGATAACTTTTGGGGTTGAATCAATAATTTGGGTTTTTTTACAAGTTTCATTTATTTATTTTATACCCTAACATATGGATGTGTGCACCAATCTGTGACAAAAAAAAGGTGCCACATTGTTAAAAAAATGCGAAATTAACCATTTTGCGCTCACCAAACAACTTAACCATTTGTCAAGCGCCAAATTTGGTGCTTTCCAAATGCAAAGTTACTTTAAAAAATAGGCTATTTTCATCTCATTTTTTCTACAACCCGCGACCCTAGCTCCCATTTTTTGCTCTTCCAACTTGTAGTCGCCAAAAGGAGATTGAAATTTTCTTGCAATTCTTCATGAGGATGCTGCCAAGACATCAAAGAGGTTGAATAGGTATGTATTTCTATTTTTTTAATTTTAAATTTGAATTAGAATGTAGATTGAAATAGGTTCTTTAGAAAAACTTTGTTTTAATTTCTAGGAAATCAATCTCCACCTCTAAACATTGAAAATTCACAATCACCCACTTTGGAAGAGCCTTCCATACAAGAACAACCTCAAACCCCTTTGCTAGTTTGTAGGAATCCACAAGAAACCTAAGAAAATATCTTAAATAAAATTGAAAACAACAAAATCGATATTGAACAATTGATTGGAAGATTAATTGAGCATGCTAAAACCCACCCTTATAGGAGAGGGATTGTTGAATCACTGAAGTCGATTGTATCACATGTAGGAGAAATGAGTGAGAAAATCAATTTTTGGTCGAATAAGAGAGATAAATTAAAAGAATTTTATGCTAGTGTTCTTTCATATGTAGATGTGAAAATAAAATAAAATAGTAAATATGATTTATGTTCTCTTTTTACAAACCCAAGAACCAACACACCTTTATCACATGCATATAGAAGGTTACCCATCCATTGGTGACACCATGAATTAATAAAATATAAGTTTTGGGAGTGGTCGTGGATGGTTTTTTCCAACCTCCATTCAATACTCTATTGTGAGTTTGTCCTCAATAAGGTGCCAAATTATTTTGACATTTTAGACTTTCAGGGTAGAGGTGGGGGCTCCACACATGATAGACCAGGTGCACAACATAATCCACAGTTGGAACTAAGACCCTTGGCCAAACCCATGGTGGAGCATGTCGTTGTTCCTTCCATTATGAAGGATACTGTTGAGGTGGACACGCTAGAGTCGATTAGCTCACTCACGTAGCATTGTATAGTGTGTGAGGCCTCTAGTAGAGCCTGATGTGGATGAGACTTCTAGGACCGAAGTTACACCCCACCATTGTCACTCTTGCAGTGTTGTTTGCATGTATGATTACTAGAGTGCTCAGGATGTAACTACACAACCTACATCAGCTACAGAGCAGATGGTTATGATAGATGCATTGCTGAATGAAATATTCAACATTGATACTCAAGTAAAATTCAATAGGTTCATTTAATTTTGTTTATTAAATTCTATTTTTAAATGTAAGAATAACTAAATTCATGGAATCAATATGATGAATATTCAAGGTTAGAGTGTTCATGATATGCACACCATTCTTGCAGACCCTTATTTATTTTTGACATTGAGTCCATAGGTATGCAACTAGTATTAAAGAAATAATTATTGCATGTGAACAATTGAATGTTATTTGAATTATTGTCTCATAACACAATTTGTATGTCAAACAGTTTGTTGGTGGGAATTTAATCTCCACACCTCGCTATTCACATCCTCAAACAACTTTCACTTAGGTAACCTTTATTCATTAATGGTGTTGTAAAAAAATGTTAGCTAGTTTTGGTAATTTTGCGTGTACAAATCTAAAAAATTGTTGAGAAACACAATCATTGGAGGAACGTGAAGTGGAGAATGAATGAGACTAATTCGTGCAATTAAGAAATTGAAAGCTTGGAGGTTAAATTATGTCTTATTTTCCATTTCAATTTTATATTATATAGTTTGATAACTTTTGAATGGTTATGAGATTTCTCTCATAAGAAGTATAGTTCAAGGTTGGAAGATATTTTGTTGGTAGCATGCCCGTAGAACCTTAAAATTATTTTTTCTAGATGTGTAATGTATATTCTCTTTGGTGTCAATTCTCATATTATAGCCTCATAAAAATATTAATAGTTTAGGTTATAATTGATTATTTACTACTTATAGCTAATTGATAAATAAGTCAAAGAACATGCTTTATTCTCAAATGGCTATTGTTATCACCTTTCCTAGTATTCACTAGTACTATGTGTCCATGATTACAATACTCCCTTGTCATATCCCTTGGTTTCCTTCTGACCACTAGCTTTGCCCACTTTCCTTGTACAAGATGTTATGGACACATGCTAATTTTTATGATGGTAGATCATAGTGTGAAATCATCTCTCACATAGTTTCTTTCATGCTCATTTTTAGGCTACCTCATCCATTCAACCAAGTTAACTCTCACCTTCCACCATCCCATAACCTATCACTTGTATCATTCTTCTCACCACACATTTTAACCAAAAATGAAGAATATATGACATGCAATGTGAATGAATTATGTTGTAAGGAATCTATCATGATGTCTTATTTTCCATATCTATTAGAGGATGTCATGCTTGGATGGTCTTGTGAGATCCTAAATATATTTACCATTCAACGCCCATCTCATTCTTCCATTCCTATCATCACACATATTTTAACCATTTTATATCACATATCCCAATCTTTTACACCTTATATATTATACCACCTTACTCCATATTTTGTCTTATATACATATCCTTACAAGAAACCTTTCCTTATGCTCATTATTGACCAAATATCTTATACATTATTACTACACACCTCAAGTTCCCACTTCATGTCCTATATTCAAACATTAGACACCGTCTAATTCACCTTATGTTCTAATATTTCCCCCTAATCACATCCCATTAACCTCTAATAGTTCACCTTATATTTTATTATCCCATCCTAGCTCAACCAATTAATCTCTACTAGTCCATTCTATGTTCCATTATCCCTTCTTGATTGTGTCCCATTATCTTCTCCTAATTCACCCTATGTTCCTTTATTCCTTCCTAATCCCATCCCATTAACATTTAATAGTTCACCCTATTTTCCATGATCCCCTCCTAGCCCATCCCACTAATATCTACTAGTCCATCCTATGTTTCATTATCCCCTTCTACTCCCATCTTATTGTACCCTCTATTATTTCACCCTATGTTCCATCATCCCCTCTTGGTCTTGTCCCTTTATCCATTCTATGTTATACTATCTTTGTCCACGTTTCATCCTATATAGATAATCTTACAAGAAACCTTTCATTCCACTCATGATTGACGAAAAATATTCTCCATTATGACTACACACCTCAAGTTCCCACTTCATGTACTATAGTCAAATCCTAGAAATATCCTAGTTCACCCTATGTCCCATTATTCCCTTCTAATCCCATCACATTAACCTCTAATAGTTCACACTATATTTTGTTATCCCATCCTAGCCCATCCCATTGATCTCTACTAGTCCATCCTATGTTCCATTATCCCTTTCTATTTCCGTCTCATTACCCTCTCTTATTTCACCCTATGTTCCATTATCCCCTCTTGGTCTTGTCCCATTATCTTCCCCTAATTCACCCTATGTTCCTTTATTTCCTCCTAATCCCAACCCATTAACATCTAATAGTTTACCCTATGTTCTACAATCCCCTCTTGGACTATCCCACCAATATCTACTAGTCCATTCTATGTTCCATTATCCCATTCAATTCCCATCCCATTCTACCCTCTATTATTTCGCCATATGTTCCATTATCCCCTCTTGGTCTTGTCTCTTTATCCATTCTATGCTATACCACCTCTATCTAAATTTTATCCTATACACATATTGTTACAAGAAATATTTCCTTCCACTCATTATTGACCAACTCTCTTCTCCATTACTATTGCAAACCTCAATAACCAACTTCATGTGCTATATTCAAACCCTACACACATCCTAATTAATCCTATGTTCCATTATCCCCTCTTGGTCTTGTCCCATTTTCCCCTCCCAGTCTCATCCCATTATCCCCTCCTCATTCACCCTATGCCCATATTCAACCTATGCACATCTATATCTTCATAATTGTTGACATCATCTCCCTTAAAAGCTAGGAGGACACTTACATCCACTATTCCATATTTCTAGAAAAGAAAAATATGACTATCCATCCTAGGTACTGTGCCAATGACCACTATTATTGATCTTGTATGATGATGCATGATTTGGACTATTCTTGTGATCAAGAATAACGAGTTCACTTGAAGTTTGCAAATATAGCTTCTCAATGTCATACTTATGCTATCATGGTGAGTGAAACCTTTGTTTGCATCTTACTCTTGAGTTACCCTTATGCCTCTACCCCTTATGGTCATGATCACTATCCTTGTATCCATTTTTTTTTAACATTGGGGTGTAAGGGTGCATGTTTATGTATATTGAGTTGGATGCCTTGTATGAAGCATGATATTTGAAAGCATGTCTCAAATGAAACTTCAAACATGATATCCACACCAATACCTCTATTATAATTATGTTCAATAGAATTCATGTGTTTCATAATGCATTGAGAAAGTGGCCCACAATGGGATTCAAATAGTTCACTGCCTTGTCTATGCTTTTAATTAAATAAAGAAACTGATGAAAGTGATAAAAAACTTCATATTTGTTGTTTCATTTAGATGTTGATATCATGTAGCCCTAGCGATGTTGCTAGCACGACGGAACATGAAGTTGTTGAAACAATAGCCAGTTCTGATCCTTTGAGAGAGGTACACAATAGATTAGTCAATTCAAAATTTTATTTTCTCTTATATGGTTTATTATTAAAAAATTTCATGATACTTTTATGTAGTTTAATTTCTATCTTGATGGTTGCTATAGGTGGCTGTCACGCTAGATCGTCGACATGCTAATGTTGTAAGTGAGTGTGATGATTATTTGTATGCAATAAGTTATTGTTTTGTTATATACCATTCCACAATTCAATTTTTTTTATATATTAACATCTATACTTCTTATTGTATCAGTTGAATCTCCAAAAGATTGAAGAGAGGAGGAGTAGTGAGGGCATTCAAAAGACAAAAGAACCAACAAAAACTTCATCTAGCCAACCATCAAAGGAAAAACATGATCTATTTCCTTACCCTATAGGGAAATGAATATGTATTAGGGTCGTTTGTTGTATGCCTACATGGAATTTTTGAACATATGTTTTGTACTATCAATATATGTGACATTTTATGTCCATATGAATCTTTTGTAGTGAACCTGTATGAATTTATTGGATATATTATATACTTTTATTGACATATATCATTGTATATCCTTATGAATTATTTATTAATGCAAATCTTATTTTACCATTGCTATTCTTGAATGATGTTTTTGATTTGGGGTAAAAAAAAAGTTTTGATGGGATCCTGGAACCTAGTACAAGATGTTTTTGAAGGGAACTGTCAACCTAACAAAGAAAATCAAGTTGTAAATAATATAGCCCATATACCAACAAAATTCCCACAAAAACCTCTAAAATATTAACATGACTACACACGCTGCAAATTACAAGCAAGCAAGGGCCTGAAACCCTTTTACAACCTAGTTTTAGCTGAGAACAAAAACCCTGCTTAGATAAACAATGAACCCACTTGCATTAGCCAGGCATCAACAAACCAATTGCTCAGAGAATACACCCATGAGCCAAGAGAGACAGTCCTCTTAATGGTGTAGAGCACCATCAATCCCCTAAACAAAAACACTAGCAACTCCAAAAACCCCACCTCAAAAGGGGATACAATGGAGCATTGAAACACAACAACCTTCATGTAGCAGCACCCAACCTTAAACGCCAACTCCAACCCCACCTTAATAGGAGGGATCTCCCCTCTATAGGAGAGGAAGAAATGAGATCCCAAACCTCCAACGACTTCACTCATTTTCCCACACAAGCTCCCCCTCGATAGGAACACGTAGAAAAGAAAAGAACTCTCCACCAAATCTACAACAACTGGACCTTCCCCTCAATAGAAGAGGGTGCCACCTCAATGGAGCAATATTCACCTCCATAGAAGAAATCAACTATATATTCAAAAAGAAAACATCAAAAGAGAGGGCAATCATTACCACCTTTGACAAAGAAGGAAACTGGTACATGAAAGGAGAAGAAAAGCCATGGCTGAAACCCAACATATTAGAGTTCATAAATATAGGAAACTTCACCCAACACAAAAAAATTTCCATCAAAAGAAAATAAACTCCCTTGAAAAGAGGAAGCATCCCCATCAAAGGGAGGATCATGACCTAGAAGTCACACATCAACAACTTCATAACAGAAGAAATAAAACCATATCTAATAAATTGTCAAAAATAATAATAAACCCCTTTGAATCAGGTTCATCTTCAAAAAATAGGGGCACCAAGCCACAACAGAGAGGTTCCCAACCATCACTAGCAGCCAACAACCTTCATGGGAAATAATAAACCCCTACAAGACAAAGGCCTTTGCCACCACCATAAGCAACAACACCAACCAAAAGGAAACCTCATAGGGAACAATAAACCCTTCAGGCACAAAGGCCACAACCTCCTCCATCAGTAACAACACCAAATCCTCATAGGGAACAGAGGCTCCCAAATCCAAGGCCACCCAGCTAAGGGCGCAACACACCTTAGAGCCTGCATATTAGAAGTAAAAACACTCAAACAACCAAAACCCATACCAGATATAACATTCAAATCAGAAATGGCCACAATGGAACCAAAGAAACCTTGCTACCAACAACAAGCAAGAGGGAACAACAGGATGGGCAGTCGACACCCAACCCCAACCACAACAACACCTTCAAAAGTTTCCTTAGAAATCCAAGACCCACCTCCTAGTCCCCATGTGCCACACATCTCCATGACGGAAGTGGATCCTCCACCCAAGACATTTCCCTCAACACTCCCCTCAACATTTGCAACAAACCAACAACTATCCAAGCCTTCTCCATACAACCTTACATGTAGAGGAACTTGCACACAAGGAGTAGGAACCCTACCATAGGGAGGAAACAAACAAATGCATCCTCATCCTCGTTCGATCCTCCATCACCATCTGCATCTGAAGAATTTGAACTGCTCATAAAACCACTCTTCCCGCCTACACCACTCATCTCGCTTATTCTTGAATGATGTTATCATGCATATTTTGTAAATTGATGTTTATATTTGATGCTTAAACCTATTAGATTCTTTAATCAACTATTCAACCTTTTTCTTAAGTAGGCCAATATTGCATTTCTATATGAGTGTGAATTTCATGTGTATACCAGTGACTTATGTGTATTTGTACTCTGTGACTTACGTGTATACATCTGAATACTTTGTGACTTGTAACATGTATTTGTATGTATACTTCATGACTTGCAACTTATGAGTTATGTGTATTCAAGTGTATACTTTACAACTTATGTGTTTTGCAATGTATACTTTACAACTTATGTGATTTCATGTGTATACTTTGTATTCATGCATATATTTTGTATTCATGTGTATACTTTATGGCTTACATGTATTTGAGTACTTGTGCTTCACTTATTCACGTGTATTCAAATGTATGCTTCATGCTTTCGATGTATAATTCATGTGTTCATGTGTATGCTTCATTATTCATGTTTATACATCATTTAATGTTTCATGATTCTTGTGTATACTTCACGTATTATGTACATTCATGTGTATGCTTCATGCTTCTTGTTTATACTTCACATATTATGTGTATTAGCATGTATGCTTCATGCTTCATACATATACTTCATGTGTTCACATTTATGCTTCATGATTTCTATGTATAATTCATGCATTATGTGTATTCACATGTAGGCTTCAAGCTTGTTGTGTATACTTCATGTATTATGTGTATTCACATGTATGCATCCTACTTCCTGTGTATACTTCATGTGTTCATGCGTATGCTTCATGTTTTTGGTGCAATGTAGCTCAGACCACTTTGACATGTTTGAGTGTGAAATAGGACCATTCCTAGCCTAAATGTTCCCATTTGAACATTTTATAACTTTTAGATTGGTCACACAAGTTGCAAAACAAAAGTTACACCCCTTTGCAACTTTACACTACTTGCATTTGACCCTTTTTCCATCAACTGAAAAGTTGACACCACAAGAAAATCCCTTAGATATATCAAAAACCAAAAGAGGTTATTGTAGAGGGGCTCAATGTGATCCCATAGCCTTAGAAAAAAAATTTCTAAGTGACATAGTGTCTGAGTATCTGCTTGTCAAAGATTGTTGCCTTTTTGCACTTTGGGCTCTTAAGGGATATTGTTGGTGCAATGTAGCTTGGACCACTTCGACATGTTTGGGTGTGAAATAGGACCATGACTAACCTAAACGTACCCATCGGAATGTGTTGGAATTTTTAGTTTGGTTGCACAAGTTGCAGAATGAAAGTTACACCCTTTTTCAACTTTATACTGCTTGTATTTGACACTTTTCCATCAATTCAAAAAGTTGACACTACAGGAAAATGCCTCAAAGATATCAAAAACTGAGTGAGGTTATTGTAGAGGGGCCCCATGTGATCCTTTATCCTTAGAAATATTTTTTCTAAGCAACATGGTGTCTGATTAAATGCTCGTCAAAGATTGATGCCTTTCTGCACTTTGGACTCTTAAGGGATATCATCGGTGCAATGTAGCTCAGACTGTTTTGACATGTTTGGGTGTGAAAGAGGACCATTTTTAGCCTAAATGTACCCATATAGACATGTTGGAACTATTGTTTTGGTCGCACAAGCCGCAAAATGAAAGTTACACCCCTTTGCAACTTTACAATGCTTGCGTTTGACAATTTTTCCATCAACTAAAAAGTTGACACCATGGGAAAACACCTCAAAGATATCAAAAAATAAGATATCTAGTTATTGTAGAGGGGCCTAATATGATCCTATAGCCTCAAATTAAACTTTTCTAAGTGACACGGTTTTCGAGTAACTGCTCGTGAAAGATTGCTTCCCTTTTGCACTTTAGACTCTTAAGGGATTTCTCTAGTTCAATGTATCTTGATCTATTTTGGTGTGTTTGGGTGAAAAAGAGGACCATGCCTAGCCTAAATTTTCTCATTCAAATGTGTTGGAACTATCGGTTTGGTTGTATGAGTTATAGAACAAAAATTACACCCCTTTGCAACTTTACACTACTTGCATTTGACACTTTTTCCATCAACTAAAAAGTCGACACCATGACAAAATGCCTCAAAGATATATAAAAAAAAGAGAGGTTATTTTAGAGGGTCCCAACATGATCCCATAGCCTCAAATAGAATGTTTCTTAGTGGCATGGTGTCTGAGTAAATTCTTGTCAAATATTGCTGCCTTTTTGCACTTTGGACTCTTAAGGGATTTCGCTGGTTCAATGTAGCACAAACTATTTCAACATGTTTGGGTGAAAAATAAGACCATGCATAGCCTAAATTTACCCATACAAATGTATTCAAACTATCAATTTGGTCATATGAATTGTAGAAAGAAGGTTACACCCCTTTGCAACTTTACACTACTTGCATTTGACACTTTTTCTATCAATTGAAAAGTGGACACCACGGGAAAAAGCCTCAGAGATATCAAAACCCGAGAGAGGTTATTGTAGAGGGGCTCAATGTAATCCCTTAGCCTTAGATGAATTTTTTTTAAGTGACAGTGTCTATGTAACTACTTGTCAAATATTTCAGCCCTTTTGCACTTTGGACTCTTAAGGGATATCGCTGGTTCAATGTAGCTCAGAATGTTTTGGTGTGTTGGGGTGAAAAATAGGACTATTCCTATCTAAATACCCATTCAAACATGTTGGAACTTTTGGTTTGGTTGCACAAGTTGCAGAATGAAAGTTACACCTCTTTGCAACTTTACACTGCTTGCATTTGACACTTTTTTCATCTACTGAAAATTGGACACAATGAGAAAATTCCTTAGAGATATCCAAAAATGAGAGAGTTTATTGTAGAGGGGTCCAACATAATCTTGTAGCCTTATATGGAATGTTTCTAAGTGACATGGTGTTTGAGTTACTGCTTGTCAAAGATTACTACCTTTTTGCACTTTGGACTCTTAAGGGATATTGTCGGTGCAATGTAGCTCAGACTATTTTGGTGTGTTTGGGTGCAAAAGAGGACTATCCCTAGCATAAATGTACCCATATAGATGTGTTGGAACTGTTGGTTTTGTCGCACGATTTGCAAAATAAAAGTTACACCCCTTTGCAACTTTACATTGCTTCCATTTGACACTTTTTCCAACAACTAAAAATTGGACACCACGAGAAAACACCTCATAGATATCAAAAACCAAGAGAGGTTGTTGTAGAGGGGCCCAATGATCCCGTATCCTCAGAAAAAATATTTCTAAGCAACATGGTGTCCAAGTAATTGCTCGTCAAAGATTGCTATCTTTTTGCACTTTGGACTCTTAAGGGATATCATTGGTATAATGTAGCCCAGACAATTTCAGTGTGTTTGGGTGCGAAAGAGGACCATTCCTAGCCTAAATATACCCATCTAGATGTGTTGGAACTGTTGGTTTGGTCACACAAGTTGTAAAACAAAAGTTACACCCCTTTGCAACTTTCATGATGAGTCTTAGCTCACTTATGTATTAGGGTTAAATGGTGTAGATTATATTTCCATTATACATCAAACTTTTATGCCACACCTAATGTATTTGTTTATGCATCATAATTGAATGAAATTGACTCTTATATTTGATTTTTTTAATGGAGTACAACATATGTGTTAGGTTGAATTGCATACATGACAACATCGAACAAATTTTTGATTTTGTGTTAAGCATACATCATAACTAGTGTTCATTATGGTGTGCTTAGTGTGTTTATAGATGATTATGACTTTTTGAATGAGAAAACACTATATTTATATTATGAGTGATCTTATAAGGACTGCTCACACTGAAAACTCAATACTTATTGAAAAAATAAGGCATGCACTCTATAAATCCACTCCTCAATGTCCTAATCACCATTATTGTTGCTTGTTCCAATTGGTGTTAGAGAATTCAACATCAATGCATCCACAATCCATGTTGACATTTGCATATCTTTAAAAGAGAAATCCTCTTAAGGGGCAAGCTTTAGCGACATAACAGAACACCATGAATTTCATTTAGACCATTATCCTTTTGAAGCATTTACGTGTGTTTCCACCTATCAAAGACATTATTATGAAAGCTAATGCTTCATATAAGACAACAATATGGGGCATCTTTAGCATGATTTTTGTATTGAATGCTTTCTTTCTTCAACAATGTGATGCGCAGTCCCAATTCCAATTGATCAAGATGACAAAGATCATGCATTAAAGTGGACATTATGCATAAAACTATGAACTATGAACATTATTCATTGAAACTATGAACATTATGCATGAAACTATGAACTATGAACATTATGCATGAAACTATGAACTATGAACATTATACATTGAAACTATGAAAATTATGCATTAAACTATTGCATGAAACTATGAACATTATACATTATACATTGAAAGGAAACAAGAGAATATTAAAAATAATCAAATACCAATGTAGATTCCAAACCATAGTTGATTAATAATAATGCAATATTTCAAACCCTTGTAAATTCAAACTTACACTTAAAATAAACATCCAAACATCCATAAACCCTTGTACATTCAAACCACATGAAATACATTCCTACCCACAATGATGATAGAATAAACATCCATAACCCCAACATGCATTACATTTAGTGAGAAAATGTGAACTACCAACCTATTCTATCTTGCCATGATTTCCACTTGGTGAGCAAATGTGAACTACCAGCCTATTCTTTCCCACCATAAATTCCTCAAAGTTACATTGGGAATCATATCACAAACTCTTAACATTGATAAAAGACTTTTCACACTAATTTAAGCTACACAAAATTAGACATTTGTAACATCCACCATAAACAATCAATAAAAGAGATGTGTGATTCCAACAATTTTTCATGTCACCTCAATTATTGAGCAATCTTATAAATGGAATAGATGCTTTTGGGTCCTTTTGTTGGAGTGAACTCCTTTTATATAAATTGAACTAAGATGGAGTAATGGGAGAGAATAAAAAGCACTTACAATGCATTCCATCAACCAAATGCACTAAAGGTGATCATCACTAAAGTGTAAATTCCTATCTTACCTCTACTAAAGCATTCTATTGACTTCAAAAAACTTGGCATGCTTGGCAAGCATACTTTCAACAATTAGTTCAACATAATCATGACTTCGTAAAGTGCAACAAATTACGTTAAATGAGCAACATAATGACCTCTGCATATCTTTAAAAGAAAAATCCTCTTAAGGGGAAAGTATTAGCAACATAACACAAGACCATGATACATAAAGGGCAACAACTTCATGCACACACATATAAAGAGATATTAAATATAAAACTTCTTAAGATTAATAAATTAAATAGATAACCCCCTTCTCTGGTGCACAAACCAATTAAGTACTATTTTACAATAAAAACATGTTACAACCTATTCAATAAGACATTAAATAGAAAAATTGACACATGGACATATTTATGGTGTTCAAACCACTATGCTAATTGGTTACAAATGGAGCAGCACATACTTAGATAATTGCTACTTGGTTAAAATTTTATTTTTCTTCAACTTTGATGTGTTATTTGCAGAAATTTTTTATTCTTAAATAAACTATGTCTAAGCATTTCTAAAATATTTAAAAGAAAACTATTTAAGCATGTAAAAACACCAATGCAAAGTGAATCTTGTAAATTTGATGGTACGATTTAAGATGTAATAACATTTACATATTCACCAATAAGCCATAAGCCATGAGATAAGCAGGGGCAACAAGGAAGATGGCAAGTATATTGGTCAACAAGGACAACAATCAAAGGGATAAAGGAGGGAAGACTTAAAGGACAAAAATTGTATCACTAATAAAGGATGGTCACAAACTTAAAAGGGCAGAATAAGGCTTTATTAACAACCCTACATTTTTAAGGGTTTATGCCCAATGAGTCATTAATTGAGTTGCAAGCAAAGAGGGACTGTCAAAATAGATGAAAGAAAGGTGAAAAGTCATGAAGTTGATAGTAGGAACTCTACGGATCAAATAAGGGCGGTTTTCAATGAATGCACAATCAAGGTGAGAGGAAAAATACAATAGTAGATGAAAGGGAGCAGCTAGCAGACACTTTGGAGGTTGCAATGATATAAAAGGTAGAGTTTCAAGGCTTAATATGAACAATGGATAGCCTTTACAATCACAAATAAATCATTAGTGTCATTGGTGATTTAAGGAGACCTATGAAAAGATGGATTGAAGGGAAATCCATAGAGAAGAAAATATGGTGGAGTTTGAAAATGTCTTGAAGAGGGAAGATCAGTCCCATAAGGTAGCAATCATATAGAAGAAAATCCATTGACATAGGAAAACAAGCTCAAATAAAAGCTAAGTAATCATATGAAGAGCATAAATGCATGATGACATTTGTACAAAATGGCATATCAATGGTTCAAAATGAGGGGGAACAACTTGATCAAAAGGGGGCGGCCATGAGTTTTAGTTAATAGTGTTGAAAAATAATGGAAGACAGTCAAACGCCACTATCCTCCATAGGGGCAGTAAGCACTCAATGCATCATAGTCTTCAAGAAAATGTATTGAAAGTCATAAGAAAAAGAACAACTAAACCCTTATACCTATACATCACAACAAATCAATCAATGAAACTATGAACATTATGGATAATGTATTGAAAGGCAACAAGAGAAGATTAACAATAATCAAAGACCAATGTAGATTCCCAACCCTAGTTGATTAACAATAATGTAATATTGCAAACCCTTGTGAAATCAAACTTACACTTCCAAATAGCAAAGTCAATTACCAATAATGCTAGTATACATCCTCAAATGCTCCATAAACAATAAATATGAATTGTATGTATCAAATATATCAAATATGATAGTTAATTCATGACCAATTTTTATATGAAACCCTTATACACTAAAATTAACCAAATATGAAAGAAAACAGTGATCAATAACATGAATTTACAAATTCCATGTGCATACTTACAAATCAAACCAACAAACCATCTGGGTCTTCTCCACTCTTTATTGTGTCAAGTATTGCCTCATGGTTAGACTCACAGACCTTGCACAAGTTCTTGTTCGTAGGTTTGCCCCTATATTTGATCAAATGAATGGTGGCTGCGATGACAAGGTTGGAGTAGTGAAGAATCTTTTGATGCATGTCAAAGTCCTCAAACAACCAAATTGGAGCATTCTTAACTAGGTACCTTCTAAGCCATGTTCTAGTAACAACCATCAAACCTGTAGGATATTATATGTTTTCTTCATCTATAATTAGGGCGTCCAATTTCTTTTTGGCCTTGATACAATGATATAGGTAATAATATGTTCCCCCTTCATTGTCTTCATCTGCAATCATTGCATAAACATGCCCTGCATTGATATGTTCATCCAGTTAGATGTATTTAATGAACACCACAATAAAACAACAAAGTAAGATAAAAGTACTAGGAATTTTGTATTAACTATGCAAGAAGATATATTACCTAGTTCTAGTAGATTTGATACATGATCAAATTCAATGAATGATTGCATCTCTATGATTTGTAGAACCATCAAGAGCTGATACATGTCAAGTGGGGTTAGACTTCTTACAAACAATTTGTCAATCCACTCTTTTGAGTCTCAATCATTCCATGCTTAAAGTGTACATGTAGAACAAAAGAATGACATCTTCCATGTATGGATAGTCCATGTACCTACATTGGAGCTTATAAAAGAGTGTAGCTCACTCAATCCTATTAGTGTACAACAATCCTCATATTTTGCAATGTTAGTATCATCTACCAACCAAAAAAATCTACGAACTAAAAAATTGCCTTCATTATGTGGACCCATTGCATGATTGCACTACTAGACAATTGATTTTTCATCTATCAACTTTGGACTATCTTTGTACTTTAACTCTTCTCATGCTAAGGATATTTTGATACATGCACCTGCACCATCATGCTCCCCCTTTCCATGTTCGACCTCTGAGAAATTCCACATATGTTGAACACCACTAATCCTATGCATCCTGCTCAACCAGTAAAATTTTTTAGAGTTCTTGAATTATGATGTACAATTATCTGACCATATGATATGTTGATTGAATTATATGGCCCTGCTAGCCAAATCAACATAGAACATCTGAAAACCACCTTGCACAAAATTTGTAGAATGTGTGTGATCATTATTGATGTAAAAGTGATACTCCCTCAACACCTTCATGTTATCCTTTGTACTATCATTTACATGAATGAATGTTATATGCACAAATATAGCAACCTGTATGGAGTTGTAGTATTGTGATTGCACCTCGTTCTGTGGCTGTAGTGTGTATTTCTTTGCGAAGTTGACAATTGAAATGATGCTATGAAGTGGAAGCATGTCCTTGCATAACTTGAACTGCAAGTCCAACCATTGATCTCTATGTGTATGCATTTCATCTCATAGACCACATGATCACGAAAAATGCCCATAAACTGATACATTGGAATCTTTTCACTAACCAATTCACACTTCTTTGCTTCTTTCCCATCTTTTAGACTGTAGGCCACTGTCTTGTATTTTCCAAATTCCACAATTTTGTTTCCAACTACATGTGTACTAGCCATGTGTTGGTAAATTGGAAAATGTTGCATGCCATCACAATGATCACATGTGCCATCCAAACATGATTTCTTGCAAAAAATTTGACCATCCACTCTTTCACATAAAATTTTAGATAAGAAATCCCTTGAAGATTTATGTGGAGGCCTTATGTTACATTCTTGCAAAACATTGTTAGTATGGATATCTACACATATATGTTGATAAACATCATAATGGTTAGAAAAATCAATATATACTCTACAACAAAAAGTAGTGCATGTGTGATTTATTTTTACATAAAAAGGCTTTAGCATTTCAAAATACCTTTGATATATTTTAACTTGAGGAAATCTCTCTACAAAATTAGCAAAAAAATGGGCTTGAGTGGTATCCAAAAATGCTTTGGATGTGGCTCACAGATTTGACTACCAATTCTCCTTACAACATCTCTTTGACTGGGAGAGACCCTTGTGTTATCCTTCCAAAAATATTGTATTAGAGATCTCAAGGCTTGAGCAATTTCTTTATCTTTCCATGGTAGTCTACCTGAGAATGCCCATAACTCATTGCTATTTGGATCCTCCACTATTTCATGCTCTTTTGGCTCTCATTAGAGATTATCTACTTATTTTCAAAGATTTACTCATCTTTTCAAGGTTAATCTTATCTCTGGTTTTACTGCTTAACAATGTTGTTGCCATCACACATGTCGAACAATTATCTTTCATGTGTGAGGTAGAACCCACACTCTCCTATGCACTCATCATATTCTTTACAATGAATTTCACACTTAATTCTTCCAATGTTCTTAGTCCAAGAATCTCCATGGTGAGCCTAAAATTGAGTTGCCTCATCATTTCAACAAATAGTTGACATCTTCTAGCCTCACTTAGCTTCTCAAAAAATAAACTCCATATCCTCTTCGCATATCTTTGACTTGTATGTTTTGGAATCTTATCAAATATTGGTTTCAAAACATTGACATCAATATCAATCAAATATTTAGGTTTTCCATGCAAAACTCTAGGAGTTTTCAAAGGTAAAGTTGTGTCAACAACATCAAGGATAGATGGCGTACCTTCAATCAGAGGTGAAATCGATGATGTACCTTGAGATTGATATGTAAACGATGTTATACCTCCAACTTGAGATGCGGTATGTCGAGTTTCCTCAAATAGAGATGTGTTTGTTGATGTGCTTTCAAAACCATATGTTGTTGATGGTGTGTCTTCAACTAGAGATGTGATTGTTGATATACTTTGAACATGAGATATTGTAGATGGTGTGCATTGAAATTCATTTATGGTTGATGATGTGCCCCCAACTTTGGGATTCATTTCTCTCCTTGCACAAAGTTTTTGTATCTATTCCCTTTTTGTTGCCAATTCAACATTTCTCTTAGATTGCATGAGAATTTATTCCTCTATGGGCTGCAATTTCTTTTCTTCATGAACTTTCCTTTTTGTTTCTCTTCTCCTTGTATTTTTAGCTCCATGTTCATCTAGTGTTAGAGGCTTTTATCATTTCCTTGGCATGAAATTGAATGTTACATGTTCACAAACACACAAAGAACATAAGTAAGTCATGCATTTTATGAAACATATTCATATCGTTGATTACATTGCATTTTATGAAACATATTCATATCACTGATTGCATTGCATTGCATATCTTTAAAACTCAAATCATTACTTCATGCTGCATAACTAATAACTAGATGTTGATCTATCTATGCTACTACATTTTTCTTTTGCTTTTCATACGTCAGCATGAGACCACATTTCTTTGAGGAATTTTTTCAAACAACTCACTTCCATGTGTATGCTACCACATTTTTCATAAATGTCTACCAAAGCATTTTATGAAATAAGGCAGTGAGTTGTTTGAAAAATGCCTCAAAGAAATGTGGTCTCACGGTGATGGACATAAATCTATCAAAGCATAATAGTAAACAATAGCATAGAAAAGATAGTAAGCTATTTGAAAAAATGCCTCAAAGAAATGTGGCCTCATGGTGATGTCCATAGAACAATCATATACTAAAATTTAAATATTAAATCTTGAAATATATACTAAATAGTAAGAAAGATACAAGATACACTACTTTTTGACTATTAAAAACTAAAATAAATTGAGAGCATCCATAGAACAATCAAAATGCATCATAATTCCATAAAATTTATAAATAAAATTCAAACTCCATCTCCCCAATGATTCTAACATTCCCCATAAATTTATCACGACAATTTGCTAGTGCTGGTAGAATTATGCCTAAAAAATTGAATTCAAATACAGTTCAAATAGACACGCCTCATAATATTAGTGACAAGAATCTTTTAATATGTGCAACAAAAGGTGTGTCACTCTCACTTCCCCTAAATACACCCAATGCTGGATGTAACGACAGTTTTTTTTCCCACTTCTTGAAACCCTCACTGTCTCAAATTTATGTCTAAAGAAAGCTGGTGGATTACTGTGCCACGCATAATGCTAGTTTTTTAATTTTTAGCTTTGAAAGGTAGACTGCTTGTAGATTCAGCACAATTTGTGCATATATCATTATGTTTATTCATGAGTTTTTTATTTATCTATGAGTTTTCCCCTCCACAACATCATCATGTATGAGGACTTTAGAAAATATTTATATCATAGACATATGGAAATTTGTTTAGAAATTATTTTCTTCTGATGCATTCTTTTTAAGGGTTAAATTGTAGCTCACTGTGAGACCACATTTCTTTGAGGCATTTTTTCAAACAACTTACTGCCTTGTCTATGCTACCATATTTTCCATACATGTCTACCAAAGTATCTTATCAAACAGTTCACTTCCTTGTTGCTATGTCTAAAAGCCTAAAACAGGTGCTTTCTAACAAATTATGGATGCTTAGAAAAAATCTATCAAAGCATAATAGTAAGCAATAGCATAGACAAGGCAATGGGTTGTTTCAAAATATGCCTCAAATAAATGTGGTCTCATAGTCTTCATTTTAGTATGAAACAATGCCACAAAGGAATAATATCTAGTCAAATCAAATACAAAACAACAATAAACTCTAAAGGGAAATCTTTGACAAAAAAGTGTTAAGAGAAAATGCAAAGTCATTATGGTTGTAGTAGGGTAGAGTTTGGAGTTTGAAAACTTTTACAATCATGATTATAAGGATATTGTTCTTTGGTTTTAGTTGTCCAAACATAAGCAGGCATAAAGGATAGTGACTTCAATCTATTTCAAAATATAGTGATTATATTCCATTGCAAATATTTAAAACTCAAAAGCATTACTTCACATTGCATAACTACTGTAACTAGTTGTTTATAGATGAAAATTTTTCAATTACAATCTAATGCTTTTGAAATTCAACCTATGTGCAACTCTTATGCAATTACTTCACATTGCACAACTAATAACTAGGAGTAGCTACCAATTTCATTTTCTTTTGATTGCATTCCATGAGATCACATAGCTTTGAGGCATTTCCTTGAGGCATTTTTCAAATCCTATATATAAGTTTACATGAATTTATCTATTATGTCATTTTTTATTTTTTATCTTCAAACTCCTAAAAATTAAGCTTTTATATGCAACTTCCATCTAATTCAACGTTGAATTCTATGTATAACAATGTAGATTAATAAAATAATAAAATGAATGGTCTATATTGTCAAAACAAAACAAAAAAACTCAATATAAACATCTAGCTAAAATGAAAATGAGTGAATTCCACTAGCCATGATGGAAATGGAACACTATAAGCAATGCAAATGGAATTCATGAGCAATTTTGTGTTAAGTTGATATCCTCTATATAATTTTACATAAATTAATTTAAATCATGTCATGTTTTTCTTTTTTTAATTCAAACTCCTAAAAAATAATTTTTTTTATGTAACTTCCATCTAATTCAATGTTGAATTGTATGTAAAACTATTATGATTAATAAAATCATGAAAGGAATGGTTTATATTGTCAAAACTAAAAAAAAATATAAATATAAACATTTCAGTTGTACCAAAATGAATATATTACCTAAGATAATGAAAAATAATGTAGAAACTTCAAATTTCCTTCTTCTATGTTATCTAGCATGAAAATTGGTGATAAAAAGGTGATGGATCAAGCATAATTTGGTACAAAAAGTCAACTTCATAAGAAAGGAATTTTTGAGTCAAATAAAGTATAGAACTAAACAAATGCATAGAATTGTGGGCTTGAATCATAGGGTCAACTCCTTTTTTTTCCATTTTTGGAAAAGGAAAAATTTGGCACTTGCCAAATGTGATGCAAAATGTGATACATTGTTAGGAATTCAATATCTAGAATAAGAAAAACTAAGAACACACCATTTAACCACACTTGGGTATAAGTAAAGGTGATACATTGTTAGGACTTACAATTACAAATATCTCAACCCTTAAACCCTAATACCTCAATCCTCAACCCTCTACTCTATCAATTAAACCCTCAACCCTAGTTGCTCAACCTTAATCCCTAAATCCTCAAGCCTTGACCCTAATCAGTCAACCTATACCTAAAACCCTAAAAACTCAATCATGAACACTCTACCCTACACATTAAATCCTCAACCCTAATCCTTTGACACTATCCCTTAAACCCTAAACCTAAAACCCTTGATCCTAATCCATCAACTATCTACCTTTTTCCCTACAAATTAAACCCTCAACACTATCACTTAAACCTTATTCTATCAACCCTTAACCCTTAAATTGTAATACCTCAACCCTTAAGTCATAATACCTCAACCCTCAATCCTCTACCCTCATTAAAACCTCAACCATAAGTGGGAGAGACCTAAGAGAGAGAGTTGGGAGAGGGAGCTGAAGTGAGAGAGGGAGAGACTTGGGAGATGGATTTGGAGTGAGAGAAATAATTGGGAGGGAGAGAGAGAGAGGGAGTGTCTAAGAGGGGTTTGGAGTGAGAGAGAGTAGTCTAGGTAGGGTGGGAGGGAGTGATACCGAAGAGAGAGAATTGAGAGGGAGAGTGAGAGAATTATCTAGTTAGGGTGGGGGGAGAGACCTGAGAGAGGGAGAGGGGTTGGGGGATATATTGAGGGAGATAAGTGAGAGAGAGGCCTAAAAGAGAGATACCTAAGAGAGAGAGAGAGATGAGAAGGAGAGAGAAAGATAAAGATCTGAGAGAGAGAGAGAGAGCTAAGTTGGAGAGATAGAGGGAGTGTGAGAGAGGGGGTTGTAGAGAGAGATTTGTCTAGGTAGGGTGGAAGGGAGTGAGAGCTAAGAGAGAGACTACTACATAAGAGAACTAGGGTTATCTAGTTAGGATGGGAAGGAGATACTTAAGAGAGGGAGAGGGGGTGGAAGGGATATTTTGAGGGAGAGAACTAAGAGAGAGAGAGGAAGTCTAAGAGAGTGGGTTAGAGTGAGAGAGAGTAGTCTAGATAGGGTGGGAGGGAGTGATACTTGAGAGGGGGAGAGAGAGAGAGAGTTATCTAGTTAGGGTTGGGGGGAGAGACTTGAGAGAGGGAGAGGGATTGGGAGGGATATTTTTAAGGAGAGACCTGAGAGAGGAGTGTGAGAGAGTTTTCTAGATAGGGTGGGAGGGAGTGAAACCTAAGAGAGGGAGTGTGAGAGAGGGGTTTAGAGTGAGAGAGAGTACTCTAGGTAGGGTGGGATGGAGTGATACCTGAGAGAGAGAGATTTAAGAGGGAAAGATAGAGTTATCTAGTTAGGGTGAGGAGGAGAGACTTGAGAGAGGGAGAGGGGTTGGGAGAGATATTTTGAGGGAGAGACTTGAGAGAGAGGGAGTGGGAGACACTTGAGAGAGAGATACCTAAGATCTAGAGAGGGATGAGAGGGAGAGAGAAAGATAAAGACTTGAGAGAGGGAGTGTGAGAGAGGGGGTTGGAGTGAGAGATATTTGTCTAGGTATGGTGGGAGGGAGTGAGACCCGTGAGAGAGAGACTACTACTTCATAGAAAGAGGATTATCTAGTTAGGATGGGAGGGATATTTTGAGGGAGAGACCTTAGAAAGACGAAGTGTAAGAGAGGGGATTTGAGTGAGAGATAGTAGTCTAGGTAGGGTGGGAGGGAGTGAGACCTAAGAGAGAGAGAGACTTGAGAGGGGGAGAGATTTATTTAGTTAGGATGGAGGGAAAGTTCTAAGAGAGGGAGAGGGGTTGGGAGGGATATTTTGAGGGAGAGACATGAGAGAGAGATGAGAGGGAGAGACATGAGAGAGAGAGATGAGAGGGAGAGAGAGAGAAAGATAAACACCTGGGAGGAGAGAGAGAGAAATACCTAGGAAGGAGAGAAAGAGGGAGTGTGAGAGAGGGGGTTGGAGTGAGATACATTTTTCTAGGTAGGGTGGGAGGGAGTTAGACCTGAGAGAGAGACTACTACATAGGAGAAAGAGAGTTATCTAGTTAGGATGGGAAGGATATTTTGAGGGAGAGACCTGAGAGAGATGGAGTGTGAGAGAGGGGGTTGGAGTGAGAGAGAGTATTATAGGTAGGGTGGGAGGGAGTGAGACCTGAAAGAAGAGAGAATTGGGGGAGAGAAAGAGATTTATCTAGTTAGCATGGGGGGAGAGACTATAGAGAGGGGTTGGGAGGGGTATTTTAAGGTAGAGAAATGAGAGAGAGAGAGGTGGTAATGGAATGAGAGAGAGAGTTGTCTAGGTAGGGTGGGAGGGAGTGAGACCTGATAGAGAGATACTTGGGAGGGAGAGAGAGAGTTATGTAGTTAGGGTGGGGGTGGAGAGACCTAAGAGAGACATAGGGGTTAGGAGGAATATTTTGAGGGAAAGACCTGAGAGAGAGGGAATGGGAGACACCTAAGAGATAGACCTAAGAGAGAGATAGCTGAGAGAGAGATGAGAGGGAGATAGAAAGATAGAACTAAGAGAGGGAGTTGGAGTGAGAGAGAGAGGGAGTGTGAGAGAGGGGGTTGGAGTGAGAGATTTTTCCAGGTAGGGTGGGAGGGAGTGAGACTTGAGAGAGAGACTACTATCGAAGAAAGAGTGTTATCTAGTTAGGATGGGAGGGAGAGACCTAAGAGAGGGAGAGGGGGTGGGAGGGATATTTTGAGGGATAGACCTAAGAGAGAGGGAGTGTAAGAGAGGGGTTTGGAGTGAGAGAGAGAGTAGTCTAGGTAGGGTGGGAGGGAGTAAGACTTGAGAGAGAGAGAGACTTGATAGGGAGAGAGTTATCTAGTTATGGTGGGGGAGAGAGAACTAAGAGAAGGAGAGGGGTTGGGAGGGATATTTTGAGGGAGAGACCTCAGATAGAGAGAGTGTGAGAGAGGGGGTTGTATAGGTAGGGTGAGAGGGAGTGAGATGAGAGAGAGAGTTGAGAGGGAGAGAGAGAGAATTATCTAGTTAGGGTGGGGGGAGAGACTTGAGAGAGGGAGAGAGGGTGCGAGGGATATTTTGAGGGAGAGAATTGAGAGAGATAGAGAGAGAGGGAGTGAGACACTTGAGAGAGAGATACATGAAGGGAGAGTGACCTAAGAGAGAGAGAGACTTGAGAGGGAGAGAGAGAGAGAGGGAGTGGGAGAGTCCTGAGAGAGAAACTTGTGAGGGAGAGAGAACTGTCTATTTAGGGTGGGAGGGAGAGACTTGAGAGAGGGAGAGGGGGTGCGAGAGATCCAAGAGACAAAGGGTGGGAGGGATAGAGTGAAGGAGAGATAGATGTCTAGTTAGGGTGGTACATAGAGACTTGAGAGAGGGAGAAGGGGTGCAAGATTAGTTAGGGTGGGAGGAAGAGAATTGAGAGAGGGAGAGGGGGTGTGAGAGATCCAAGAGATATAGGATGGAAGGGATAGAGTGAGGGAGAGACTTGAGAGAGAGGAGGTGGGAGGGATAAATGGGGGAAGAGACTTGAGAGGGGGAGTTATCCTATACATTAAACCCTCAACCCTATACCTTAAACCCTTAAGATGTAAGACAAGGTAGAGAGTGTAGGAGATACTTAGAGAGGGTTGAGAGATCTAATGGGTGCATATTGGTTAAGAGGGAAGGAGGTAGAGAGGGAGTGAAAGGTAAAACCTCAACTATCCATCAATTATCCATCAATAATCATAAATTGTGAACTCTAAGAGTTATCAAAGTTGTGGAGAGAGACACAAAGAGAAAGAAAAGTTATCTTTTTGTCAATGCAACTCATTTTGTGAGTGCCAAATTTGGCGCTCTCCAAATGACACATCCCATTTGGTGCTTGAAAAATTTGGTGAGAGCCAAATAGGATGTGCCATTTGGAGAGTGCAAAATTTGGCACTCACCAAATGAGCTGCTTATGGATGTGATTTTCTTAGGAGAGTACCCAATTTTAATATATTTTTGGCTGTGATAACTGTCACATTAGCACATATTTCAATGCAAGTTTATAAAAAAACCATGATGATGTTAGACTCTCTTTTAGCTATCTATATATATATATATATTAAATTATGTTAAGGTTTTCATTCGTAGCTTTTCTTGTTATTGCCTCTATTTTTTGTCAAAAACCAGCATGTGCTAGTTTTAGGATAGATTTTTACTTGTTCATCGAATCTTGAAACAAATTACATTTTTAAACTAGACTCCATTCTACACATGATTAAAAAAGAATCAATTTTTGATTAGTTTTTAAAAAATTTAGGGGGAAGCACACTCAAATTTTAGCTTTTTAGGATGTATCCACTTAAAAAAATAAGAAAATATTATATATTCATTAATTTTTTTTTTGAAAGAATGAGGATAAACTAGATGGTGTTAGCTAATTTCTCACCATTCAATTTTTTTAAATTCTAAAAAAAAGTTAATGAAAAAGGGGGGGGGTTCAGATGCTATGCTATTTTTTTGATAAAAATAGGACCTATTTCCCCCATTTTTGAAACCCTTAATCTTCATTATTTAAAAAAAAAAATAGTAGCTTAGTAACTAGACTCATAGCACTCCAACTCTTGTTCTTGGTGAGTCTTAAAATTTTGAGTGTAACTATCTTCATTTTCTCGTGCACATCAAATTTTGCTAATTTAAGAAAAAAGTGGCATCTTAAGAGACATTTTTGTGTCACAACTTGGTGCACTTACCCATATAGGAATACCCTTTTGATTCTAAATTGATCTCAAAGCATAGGATAGAAAACCCACTATCATAGAGTTGACCTTAAATCATCAGTTATTCTATTGATCAACCAAAATCACCTGCTTGATGATAACCTTGGCCTTGTGAGTGATATTTTATTATAGGAAGTGGAGAAATGGTCTTGGGATCTAATATAATGAAACCATTGTCAAGGAAAATCTAAAAATTTGAAGGTAATTTCCAAATCATAAGAATTGTGTGTGTAGTTGTTATTTTTGTTTGTATGAGCAATTTTATCAAGAAAATTTTTATCTTTCATTTTGGGAGTGACAACTGTATTGTAAGAACCTAGTTTTATATGTTATATTACCATGGAAAGAACAATAAAACACATATATTAACCTACACAATGAGGTAATTTAGTTAATGCAATAAACTAGTATACCTTTGATAATTTAGCTAAATAGTTGCTCAAAAGGAGAAGTGTGAATGTTGATGAGTATGATGTAAGGAGAAGCAATCCTACAACTAGTAGAAGTTGTTGGGATCAACATGTGAATGTGAGAACACATGACATGCTTGAGAAAGGAATAAATGCTTATTGCATTGAACAACAATAGTTTTCACCTACAAGTTCTAATAAATCTCTATTTGATCATAATTTCTATGATGTTGATAAAAAATAGAGAATGAGGCCAATGAATGAGAAATAGTTATGCATGAAGAGTTTGAATTGATTGAACGATTTAGGTAGAGAAGGGAAAAACTTCAAGAAAAAATGATTAACTAACTCAAGCTAATGCCCAAGCTGCTTATTGATATATGGGAAATAAATACAGGGCACAGAATGTGCCCCAAACTTAGTAGGTTCATCAACAACAAAATATGGGAAAAAATATGAGGACCAACCCTAGGAGATAATCAAAAAGGTTTGTACCATTTTGATAACCTCTAAGAGTACATAAAGGTACAAGTAATTTTAATTTTGTGGTATCTTGAATTATGCAATGATAGGAGAAGAGTAGCTAAGGTACTTCATCAATATAAAAAGTGAGTATAAATTTGAGGATAAGGATGTGATGATGAATTTTTTTGTGCAATCTCTAGAGGAGAGTGCTAAAAGGTGGTCTAAGAATCTCCCATACAACATCATTTATTCTTAGGAAAATAATTATAGATGCTTTCAAAATGTAGTATGGGGATAGGATTGACCCAAATATTTCTATCCACAGACTTAACACCACAAGAAAGAGCATCAATGAGATGATGACAAATTTCAATAACTACTTCATCCTCACTATGATAAACATGTACTCAATACCTTGAGCTTGATAAGTCAATGTGTCTTATTCTTTACTGTGGTTCTTTTGATTCTAAGATTGGATATTGCCTAAGAGATAAAAATCCTTAAACACTTAGATAATAATATGCAATTAACATAAATATGAGGGAATTTTACATAGAAAATTAAAAATAATTGATGCGAATTTATCATAATCAAATAGGACTATTATGAATAAACCACTCTGAAGGATAAGTTGGATAAAATAATGGGAGAAATGAAATATTTTCCTATAAGGTGACATGAGATGAGAATGGGTTGCACCTCATGGTACATCCACACATTGTAATGAAGGGAAAAAATTACAAAATAGGCCATACAACACTACTTGGTCCAAAATACCACAACAAGATGACAAGAGGGATGCCCCAAAACATGTGAACTCCTAGAGAAACATGACAAGGAAAATTTGAATCCTCTAAGGAGGGACCATGTGAATTATTGGGAGGAGAGCTTATGGAGTGAGCCATGTTTCCTCCTTCATGATCCTTTGAATTATGTGGTGGAACTCTCTTTGAATAGAGGAATAATCTCTAAATGAGGATGGTGTTATTGAGTATAATGAGGATAATATTGACCAATTTGCTAAACTAGTCTATGGTCAAGAAAGGGATGCAATATGTTGTGAAAACCTTGGTTTGAATGACCAAATTTTTTAATGTGAAGATAATGTTGGTCAACAAAAATATTAGCTTACTAATCATGATTTTGAGCTTTTGAAGACTCTCATGCAATAGATATATACGAGAATGAGCACATTAATTAAGGACATCAAAATCCTCACTGATGTAGTAGTCATGTAGGTCCAAAATGGTTATCAATTGAGACTTATCCTAGTGCAAGGTAAGTGATATGATAAATAAAGTATGACAATTCCAAGGGTTGATGTTGGAAAATAGAAGGTGAGTGATGAGGATGAACAAAATATCAATATTAATATCAGTATCATTTTTATCAGATGTATTAGATGATGATGAGCTATTAAAGATTGTGCAAAAATATAATTTTGATTTGGATGAAGCTGATGTTGTAGGTATTTTTCCAAGACATTACTTGAAAGAGAAAAAAGGATTTGTAGAAGTATACTTTGCAATGTAAAATGGATTAAGAGATGATGATCCATGAATACTATATAGAATGTTCCCAATGTATGCAGAAGATTTGGGTGAACATATAATTGAAATGTTTAAAGAAAAGTATTTTTCTGTATCATATATGTTGCATAGAAGAGGTCAAGTGGTTCAAAAATTTGTAGAGGGAAATGAAGATATTATGTAGCTTCTTTCAAATCTATATTTGATCCTTTTTGTTTATTTCTAGACAAGTATGCTGAATATGTAATTAGTTTCTTAGTGATATGGAATTGCTAGTACTATAATTCTGGTTTTTGTAAGTTTGTTACTATTTTTAATGCAAAATACTTAGGCTCGGGCCTTTTACCAAAAAGAAAAAAATAAAATATCATAGTGAAGAAGGTTGTTGATAAAATAAACAATCCAAAGAAACAACAACAAGAAGTACATGCCCAATGTCTAAAACTAGCATGTCTAAGTAAGTGGTACTATTGAATCTAGGGAAATATTTACTAATGAGAAGGAATTTAGAAAGGATAATAAGATGTCATCAAACCACATACCTACAAATATTCAAGCTAGAAAGGAGGTAAGAGATAATGTAGTCGTTTCTTCTTCAAATCAATTGGGACCTTTCATTCTAGATGCAAATAAGGTGACCATAGCACCAAGTGTACCTTTTCCATGGTACATTTTGATCAAGTTTGGATAGATTTTGAGCCAAGTGAGGATTTATTTACCTTTATTTGAGGCTCTTAGAATTCCAAAGTATAGGGAAAGGTCTTGATATTTCATTATTTTTTTGTACTTGAAAAACCAACTAGCACCCCCAAATAAAGAAGAAAAAATAGAGGAGACTATGGAGGTATACCTTGGTGCTTCAGTGGTGAATAATAAGCTAAGTGTGGACCCTTTCTATACCACTTTGATTATCAATGGTTGATTTCTTCATAATTGCATGCTTGATTCAAGTGCATATAGAAATATGATGCCACTTCAAGTAATGAATGACCTTAGATTACAAGAGTCTAAATTTTATGACAAATGCTTTTCCATAGAATCTAGAGAAAATGTAACTGGGCTGGTAAGTAATGTATAGATCCAATTGGCTACTTACCTAGACAAAAAATTTATGATGGAGATCATAGTGTTAGAATATCCTCCTAAGTGGGGAATACTATTATCATGAAATAAATTCTCAACCCGTCATTTGATTTGAAATGTCCATTATGGGTGAGATTCATCCTTGTATAGGGATTTGGCACTACTACATTTCCACAACCTAGGTTTTCATCTTATTGAGTGTTATTGTTGGTATTTTTATCAACATTTTCATCATTGGATAGTACTAGGGTGCAATAATATCAAATGAATAATCTAGAAATGAATAAATACACATTATATCAATTTCAATGTAGTTGTAAGGAGGTAGTGACAATGCCAAACCATTATGGGTGAGATTCATCCTTGTATAGGGATTTGGCATTGCTACATTTCCACAACCTAGGTTTTCAACTTACTGAGTGTTATTGTTGGGATTTTTATCCTCATTTTGATCATTGGATAGTACTAGGGTGCAATAATAGCAAATGAATAATCTAGAAAGGAATAAATACACATTATATCAATTTCAATGTAGTTGTAAGGAGGTAGTGACAATGCCAAACCATTAAAAGTTTATTGTAAACTTATTATTCATTTTTGTGTCTTCATTAATGTGAGAAAATTTAGAAAACACATCAATTTTGGATTTTTTTGTTGAAAATATTTGTTGTTATAAATGTAAACATCATTTGATGAATGTGATAAAATTCTAAAACTATGATAACATTTTGTAATGGATCATATTATGTTTGCATATATGAACTTTTTTAGCTCATTAAGGGATAAATAGGAGTGTGGAAATGGAAACAATATATTCTAATTGAATTTAGATGCTAGATTCAAGTCAATATTTATTATTATATCTTTCCATATCTCCTTTTTAGTTGTGACTCTATTTCCCTTTGATTGGCACCGATCTCCCATGTACTTGCTTTAGTCACACAAAATAAAATAAATCACTAAAAACTTTCTCTTCAATCTGGTTTTAGTGTATGAATTTCGTGATATTATTTCATATAAGGAATAATATTTATGAATTTCTATGAATCATGCATATTTCCCCCACCTTTTTCTCACTACTATGATGTTGAATCAACTATATAGATACAATAACGTAGTTATCTTCTCCCATCTTGGTGACAACTTTTGGGGTTGAATCAATAATTTGGGTTTAACTAGACAATTTTCATTGATTTATTTTGTACTCTAACCTATAGGAAAACCACGAGTCTAAGTTGAGCTCAAATAATAGTAGATAAAACCAACTCTTATAGAGTTGACCTTAAACCTTCCATTTTTTTGTTGATAAACCAATTTCACCCACTTGATGACAATGTTGGCCTTGTGAGTGAGATTATGTTCTAGGAGTGGAGCAACGGTTTTGAGAGCCAACAAGATTATTGTAGCTTTTTATTTTGATATTTGATTAAATGAATATTAATTTATTTCACAACAACACAATAGGAAATTAGTGCTAACTTTTGCACCAGATTTAGTGTATTTGATTCCATCAATTGGACTCATCTAACAGAGCAAAAGTCAGTGAAATAAGGTTTCTTCTTTTCATCACCAGTTTTTGCGCTAGATTTAGCACCCACTTTAGCACTGGGTATGGCACCAAAAGTGTGGCACCAACAATAGTGTCTCCTTTAGTGCCATAAATAGCACTAAGAAATAATGTCAGAAATAGCATCTAAATTAGCACCCAATTTGGCTTCCAGTTTTGCTTCCATATCTGCTCCCATTTTTGCTCCCTATTTTTCTCCCAATTTTGCTTTTGGCTTTTCTTCCAATTTTGCTTCTATTTTTGCTTCCAATTTTTCTTCCAATTTTCCTTCTAATTTTTCTTCTAGTTTTGCTTCCAGGTTTTCTTCTAGTTTTGCTTCTAATTTTGCTTCTAGGTTTCCTTCCCGTTGTGCTTCCAATTTTACTTCCAATTTTGCTTCTAGTTTTGCTTCTAGTTTTGCTTCCAAATTTGCTTCCAATATTTCTTCCCCTTTTGCTTCTAGTGTTTCTTCTAGGATTGCTTTCCTTTTTGCTTCCAATTTTGCTTCCAGTTTTGCTTCTAGTTTTGCTTCTAGTTTTCTTCCAAATTTGCTTCTAGTTTTGCTTCTATTTTTGCTTCCAATTTTTCTTCCAAGTTTAATTCCACTTTTTCTTCCAAGTTTGCTTCTGGTTTTGCTTCCAATTTTTCTTCTAGTTTTTCTTCCAAGTTTTCTTCTAGGTTTGCTTCCGGTTTTTCTTCCAAATTTGCTTCTTGTTTTGCTTCTAGTTTTTCCTCCATCTTTGCTTTTGGTTTTGCTTCAAGGTTTGCTTCCAGTTTTTCTTCTAGTCTTGCTTCCAAGATTGCTTCTAGTTTGGCTTCCATTGATGCTTCCTTTTTTGCTTCTAAAAATGCTTCTTGTTTTGCTTCCATTTATTGATTTAATATGTTTTATTTCAATTTAATTAGTTATATATATGATGCCTCTTAAATAACGCATATGATTATAGAGTAAGTAATTTAATTATTTAACTCATATGATTAAATAACAAGATAATTATTATAACATGATCATTATCTATAATTAAAATAAGTGACTCAAATATCTATAGTTTAATTGAATTTGACAACATCCATCCTGAGCAATAAATTAAAATAATCATATGTAATAAATATTCATCCAAAAATCAATGGCCACTTTTAATATATATAAATTGACAAGTCAATACTAATAAAATCATCATCATATATAACTAAAACAAGTGAAAGTCAAATATGTCAGTAGATCAATAACAATGTCAAAATGATACATGTCGAGCTGTCGACATAAGTCAAAATGATACCTATAAAATTGATATAAGTAAAAATGATAAATTATTTAAATCAAATTGATACAAGTCAGGATGATACATGTCCAAATGATATAAGTGAAAATGATAAATGCCAATATGATACAACTCAATAATATGGTACTATAGGCTATGAAAATGATACATATGATAGTAACCATGAAAAGAGGCATCATAACGATATGTCAACAATGATCCATGATGCAGTCTATATGATCATGAATGTCACTGGGTACTACCAACAACTGCCTCATCATCATCACCACTATCATGATCATGATCATGATCATCATTATCATCGTTGTTGTCATCATAATTGTCATTGGCCTCAGTGTCATCTATATCTCTGTCATCATCATCCTCTGCCATGTGATCTATATCAATAGAATCGATATTTTCTAGATCTATATCATGATGAGGATCATTTTGATCTTTTAGAAGCCTCGTGTTCTACAAAAAAAATATTTAATTTGAAATTTTATTATTTATTTTATGCAATAATTTATTTTTCTATTATATATCTAATATTACAACATATGAGATGAAACCATAATCATATTACATAATATCAAAGTGCACATACCATAATAGAATTTCAAAAAAATTACAACTAATATGTAATTCCAATGATGCAAAACATGCAACAATTCAAATAAATGTTAGTAAAGATGATAAAAAAAATTTTTTATACAATTTAACTATCAATTATAAATTCTATTACATAACCTTAAGTGCCAACCCTCTGCAAAAGAATAAGGATACTGCAAGAAGATTGGTACAAGAGATGGAAATGGCTCTTCCAAGCCATCCAATGAGATGGTTTCATAAAAAAAGTGGATGATATCCCCATTTCTAGAGAGCTCATGATTCAAGTTGATATGAAAAATGATGTTTTTCTGGTACCCATATATGGCGTCATGGTTCCATTTCATGTAGCCACCATCAAGAGTGTTACAAGCCAACAAGATGGAGGGAATTATTATGTAAGGATAATTTTCAATGTTACAGGTACTCGCTTTAATGCCAACTACATGCCAACATTGAAATTCCCTAGTAGTATTTATGTTAAGGAAATTTCCTTCAGATCCAAGTATTCAAAGAACATATATGATGTGGTACAAATGATTAAATCCCACAGATGATTTGTAGCAATGAAATATTCTAAAAAGGTAGAGAGAGCTACACTAGTGACTCAAGAGAAACTTCAAGTTTTAAAAACAAAGGCAATTAGGCTGGCAAACTTGTGGACCAAGCCAACATTTGGTGGAAGAGGAAGAAAGATGAATGGACCTCTAGAGGCCCACCATAATAGATTTTAGTATTCAACCATGAGAGCATAAGAGAGAGATGATATCATGTATCAAAATATGAAGTGTTCATTCATCTAGCTAGCAAAGAAGGAGATGAATTCTTTGCTTCATTTTTATTTGCATAACCATATCATGTCATGGGAACCAAGAAGACCAAGGATGTCCAGTTTTATGTGGAGGTAATGTATGTGGTCCAAACTTTAGGAGGGGAAAAAAGGTCAATGTATGATCTTGATGAAATTGATGAAGAACAACAAGAGAGGGACATGAAAAATAAAATCAATGCAGAGTTTCAAGGATTCGTCAAGCTAGTAAGAGAGCTATGAGAGTAGCCTCATCTAAAAGATTTTGAACTAGAGTTTTATATACCATTAAGAGAGCTTTTTTTTCATGGAGTTCCTTTCAAAGCCTCTTATTTTATTGTTCCTACGATAAACTGTTTGGTAGAGTTGGTGGAATCACCTTTCTTAGTAATCACTATTAGTGAGAATGAGATTGTTAATAAATTGGGTGCTAATTTCTTATAGCAATGAAGGAGTCTAAAAAGGTAGAGAGAGATACATGGGTGACTTAGGAGAAACTTTAGCTTTCAAAAAAAAGGAAATTAGGTTGGCACACTTGTAGATCAAGCCAACATTTGGTGGAAGAGGAAGAAAGATGACTAGAACTCTGGAGGCCCACCATAATGGATTTCAGTATTCAGCCATGAGAGAATAAGAGAGAGCTAATATCATGTATCAAAACATTAAGCATGCATTCCTCTAGTCAGTGGAGAAGGAGATGATTACTTTGCTTCATTTTCATTTGCATAACCATATCATGGTGTGGGAACCAAGAAGACCAAGGATGCCCAATTTTATGTGAAGGAAATGCATGTGGTCAAAACTTTAGGAGGGGAAAGAAGGTCAATGTATGATCTTGATGAAATTGATGAAGAACAACAAGAGAGGGACAGGAAAAATAATATCAATGCAGAGTTTCAAGGATTTTTCAAGCTAGTAAGAGAGCTATGGGAGCAACCTCATCTAAAATATTTTGAACTAGAGTTTGATGTACCATTTAGAGAGCTTGGTTTTCATGGAGTTCCTTTCAAAGCCTCTACTTTTATTGTTCATATGGTAAACTGTTTGGTAGAGTTGGTGGAATTACCTTTCTTAGTAATCACTGTTAGTAAGATTGAGATTGTTAATCAATTAGGCACCAATTGCCTGTAGACATGAAAGAGTCTGAAAAGGCAGAGAAAGCTACATTAGTGATTCAAGAGAAAATTCAACTTTAAAAGAAAAAGGAAATTACGCTGATAGACTTGTGGATTAGGCCAACATTTGGTAGAAGAGGAAGAAGGATGATTGGAACTATGGAGGCCCACCATAATGGATTTCGATACACAAACATGAGAGAAGAAGAGAGAATTTATATCATGTATCAAAACATTAAGCATGCATTCTTCTAGCCAACAGAGGACATGATTACTTTGCTTCATTTTCATTTGCATAACCATATAATGGTGTGGGAACCAAGAAGATCAAGGACGTCCAGTTTTATGTGGAGGTAATGGATGTGGCCCAAAATTTAGGAGGGGCAAGAAGGTCAATGTATGATCTTGATGAAATTGAGGAAGAAAAACAAGAGAGGGATAGGAAAAATAAAATCAATGTTGAGTTTCAAGGATTTTTCAAGCGAGTAAGAGAGCTATGGGAGAAGCCTCATCTAAAATATTTTGAACTAGATTTTGATGTACCATTTAAAGAGCTTGGTTTTCATGGAGTTCCTTGTTAACACTATGATTTGCACCCAAGCTAAAATTTGACACAGCTAATCATATATAACATAGGAAATTTTCTAAGGCTACGGGTGACCTTATAGTAGAAGAGGACCTCTAGAGAAAGCTAGTTCTTAATTGGATCTCACCTAAAACTACTACCTTTTATAAAGGAAAAGGGAAAGAAAGCTTGAAATTAAAACTGAAATTAAAAGAAAATGGTGATTCACCAACTGACAAGGGTTATAATGATTCATAATTGCATAAAATTGGCCACTAATGATAAAGTTAAACTGCACAAATTACTTTGTAAGTTCATACATAAGCATTTCACAAGAGGATTTGCAAAAATTAACCCTTAAAGAGGGAAAATATTTTTCACAATCTAAGGGTACATGCAATTTAACACAATTTGTGACCTACACAAACCTACTTTTGCAAGAAAAACATGTAAGTATGAGAAAAATATTTATGAAGATTAAAATACCTCACAAAAATCTTGATCAATCATTCAATAATGCACAAACTCTACAACAACAAGGAGGAAAAGCTTCATAATTAGAAGAATCCAAGGCACTGATTGTATATCATTCTCCCAAATGAGTTACAAAGTATCTCAAATCTAAGAAAGGATTATATAAATCACTAACTTCAGAATTTTCATTAACTGAACTCCTCCCCAAATGAGTTACATGAGTTAATATAAAATACAACCCAAGTGGTTGTACCAAAATATGAGCAAGAAACCACCTTGGGTCGGATGCCCTAGAAAATCCTAGAAATGAGGCATTGGATTCCTCATAAAACCATCTCCAACATGTGAAGAAGAACGTTTTGGTCAAACCCAACACCTAGGTAGGAAAAACCACCAATCAAAGTGCATTAATGCCTCCTACAAGTGTGGGAACATGTCTTCAAACTAAAAAAAATTCCCCTATATTCCCTCCATTTTGTCTCTCTCCTCAATTTTCATTTAAAAGATAACAAAATAACTTAAAGGCTTATTAATATACCTTAAAGTCATTTGTTTTACAATAAAAATAATGCAAATTCCCAATTCATCAACCAACATGATGGTCAACACATGAAGTCAAAGCGTTCAAAAGAAAGGAAACTACAAAGGGATAGGTGACATCTTCAAATGGTTGCAAAACATCATAAGGCACAAAAATTTCCTAAGGCACAAACTCCAATAAATAGGGTCACGGGCTCACATTAGCCAGGTATTTTGATTTTTGATAAAACAATGCAAAAAAAATGCTACCATCAACATCTCTAGGGTAAAAACCCTAAAATCAAAACAAGGAAAAGAAGAATATTTTTTCATTCTTCTTTGAAGCTTCGTGAAGAAGCTAAGCTTCCACCAAGGGTTTCTCTTGTGAAATGTGAAGATTCCTTACAATCATTTCCTTGTAAAGAATCTGTTAATTCTCCATATTGACAAACAAGTAAATTTATTTTCTGAAAGAAGCTTTGAATATATACCCTCAAATTGATGATTTAAGGCTTTATTGGTCGTGACATTATGGGGTTTCCTTATCCATTTCCATTTGTTTCTCTCTCTGTGTTATCCACTTGCTAAGCTGCTAAGGAAAAAATAGCAGTGGCTTCCATACCTGAAGAATAAAGGAAAGATAGTTGGGTAAGCAAAGAAACTGTTATCACTGTGTTTTCCTTCACATTTTTTGTGTATTTTTTTTATGAAAAAATACTTGTTCCTCCATATGAATGACCATGGAAAAAGAACTAGCCAAATTTCTTCTGTAAGATATCCTAGAATTTATTGCTTTTCTGTGTGTTCTCATGAATATCTTGTAAAAGAGTTTCGGTGTATTTCATCCATTGTTTACAGCTCCTTTATGTGCCATGACTTTCCTAGTTATTTAAAGAAATTTGCATTTTCTTTTATTTTTTGAAACCTCCTATGTAATTTCTAATATTTTCTTTGTAAACATGAGAGACAATCCTCCATTTGTCAACTTTTTTGAAAAAGCATTTACTTATAGAAATCTGAGGGCTTCTAAGAAAAACTCACTATAAACACACATGATTTCCGACACAAGGGTTCTTTCTTTAAAAAAATATATCAACTAGTTCATGGTTGTTGCCTCTTGGGTTCATTATCTTTAGAGAATACATGTGTTTTACTTTAAAAAAAATCTGCTCTTCACAAGATTTGATGCATTGTATCTGACAAACTCTTTTGCACACATAGGTTGTAACTCATGATTGCTCCTTCTCCATAGTTTGTTTCAAAATATTACTTTATGGGTTATAGAAAGCTGCATCTATTATGCACTTGAAACTTAACTTGAGGATATATTGAAAACCATTTTCTACCATTAGGGAGTTCATTCTCTATAGCATTACAAGCCACAACCCTTTCCTTTTCTGTAACTAGGCTTTTAGATAATAAAAATAAAAGCCTCCTGGAGATATTTTATAAAGTTATCCTCTTCCTGTAGCAGGTTGTCAAATTATTTATATCATCCATGATGCATTCTAGAAACAACACTTTGCAAATCCACTAGTAGCTTATAACTTGATCATGAAGTGAGAAGTAAGGCAGTATTTTACACATCATGACATTTTCTATAAATAATTTTTTGTGACCTTCATTACACTTTCTAAAGGCTTGATCTCAAGCATTCTATAGCAATTTTCATGCTTGTTTATGTTTTTATTGAATCACGATTACAATCTCCCATAGAATGTTCACTGTTATTTCATGAACCCTAAATGTAACTTGAATTTCATGTACCTATGAAGGTCTTTTCCTTGATGGTCACTTATCAAATTCATTTGATCATCTGATATATGTCATTTGTTCTCTAATGATTTCATTCCACCTCTTTAAGGATCCTCAACAATATGAATAGAAAAAAACATTCCCACCAGCCTCATTTCCTATGACTACTGAAGAGTTAGTCATCTTAGTACTGAGAAACAAAGATCTATTCTTTGACAATTGTACATTTATAGGAAACCTTGGTGATGAATCCCCTAATATGGTATGAATCCCCTAATAAGGTCATAGATTAATCATAGTTAAAAAAACTACTTTTTGGAGAAAATCCCTTATTGAATGCTCCTCTTAAACTGGAAATTAATGACATCATCAACAAATCCTTTTCATGTTGCCGTGCTTAAAAATTGAGATGCCTCTAATGCTTGTATATTCAAGTCACTAATAAGCATGTTGTTCTTTTCATTTTACTTATGTTTATTTTGTACCTTCATGAAAGCATGTTGACTTTGGATTTCTCTCTCTCTTTCAACAAGCGTTTTGAACTAGTATTTCATTTATTCTTGTTACCATGTCCCATATGCACTATTGTTTGGGCTAGCATATTATCTTGAGAGCATTTTTATTTCAAATCTTGAATGCAGAGAACTAGATGCACTTTATATCTAGTATACTGATTGACTGTCATGTAAAAGCAATGTCTATACTGAGTTATCACTTGACTTTATAACTATCATCCTTGTATACTTCATCAAAGCTTTGTACCTTTCTTCCCATGAGATGACACCACCTTTTAGGCATTCTATTAAACAATTCATATGCCTTGCCTATGCCTCCACCTAATAACTTGAGTAGATCTTTATTGCTATTAAAGCTCATTATATTTATTGAATGAGTCATTGTATCTTAGAAAAATATCAGCTATTATCACATGCTATCACCAGTTTATCCATTATGCTCCTCTAATATAGAACAATTGAATTCTAGGTACATCACCTCATTTGGGAATTATGCTAGAATTTAAAAGGTAACACAATTTATTTTGGCATTTGTTTCCTTTTTCTTTAGAGTTACCTCATTCTTATGGGCATAAAAATTTTGGATTGGGAATCTCTAAAGAAAAGGAAACAAATATAAAAATAAAATTCTATGAAGAGGCAGCAAAACATAATTGTGACATAAACCAGCACTAATTAGATGCTTATCAAAACAAGGCATAAGCAAAGATTCACCCTGAATATCTCATTTCCTCAAGCATGTTGGGTTCAACTCTGGTAGGAGCCTCATTTTACCCCACATGCTGAATTAGGATGAATAAATAAAAAACGTGATTATCCTATTGCTACACATGAAGCAAATAGTTAGAAAAATATGTGCTTATGCCCAAAGGGATTGATGATCCTATTTTTCTTTTCCTTGGACATGTATAGTTTATTGTTTGTTTAACGCATGTGAATGACAATTTATACACTGGTGGGTGGATGTACATGTAGATTTAAAGACTGTTATTGCTTAGAGCACTACTCTAACATCATTGCAATTATTTTCAGATGCAGGGGATGGAAATGGGGATCTATGGAGGAAACAAATAAACTTGAATTAGGAGACCAAGCAGGAAAACAAACTCTAACTAGTCATCAGGCAATGATTGGCCTCTTCCCCTATATGTGCATTCTTTATTCTATTAATCCATCAATGTATAAATTGTACTTTATTTCCATTGAACAAGATAAGTCTTACAGATTGTGTGAGGAAAATATGTACTCTTGAATCAATAAATATTACTTTTAGGAAGATTTGTGTCTATATTTTCAATATTGTATGCACTTGTATAAATGCAGAAACCTATTACTGAAAATTGCAATCTCTTTGATTCTTATGTTTATAGAATTGAATACAATATAGGGAAGATAGATAAGAAATGCACTTCACTTTTATTTTGTAAACACTCTTAGCTCACTCAGTTTGACTAGAAAAAAATTGAGTAACATTCCTTTCAAAGCCTCTACTTTTATTATTCCTATGATAAACTGTTTGGTAGAGTTGGTGGAATTACCTTTCTTAGAAATCACTATTAGTGAGATTGAGACTGTTAATCAATTAGGCGCTAATTTCTTATAGAAATGAAAGGGTCTGAAAAGGAAGAGAGAGCTACACTGGTGACTCAAGAGAAAATTCAACTCTCAAAAACAAAGGAAATTAGGCTAGCAGACTTGTGGATTAGGGCAGCATTTGGTGAAAGAGGAAGAAAGATGACTAGAATTGTAGAGGCCCACCATAATGGATTTCAATATTCAACCATGAGAGTAGAAGAGAGAGTTGATACCATGTATCAAAACATTAAGCCTGCATTCTTCCAGCCAACATAGAAGGAGATGATTACTTTGCTTCATTTTCATTTGCATAACCATATCATGGCATGGGAACCGAGAAGACCAAGGATGTACAATTTTATGTGGAGGAAATAGATGTGGTCCAAATGTTAGGAGGAACAAGAAGGTCAATGTATGATCTTGATGAAATTGAGGAAGAACAACAAGAGAGGGATAAGAAAAATAATATCAATGTAGAGTTTCAAGGATTTATTAAGCTAGTAAGAGAGCTATGGGAGCAGCCTCATCTATAATATTTTGAACTAGAGTTTGATGTACCATTTAGAGAGCTTGGTTTTCATGGAGTTCCTTTCAAAGCCTCTTCTTTTATTGTTCCTGTGATAAACTATTTGGTAGAGCTGGTGGAATTACCTTTCTTAGTAATCACTATTAGTGAGATTGAGATTGTTAATAAATTAGGCACTAATTTCCTGTAGCAATGAAATAGTTTGAAAAAGTAGAGATAGCTACACTAGTGACTTAGAAGAAACTTTAGCTTTCAAAAACAAAGGAAATTAGGTTGGCAGACTTGTGGATTAGAAAAACATTTGGTGGAAGAGGAAGAAAGATGTCTAGAACTCTAGAGGCCCACCATAATGGATTTCGTTATTCAACCATGAGAGTAGAAGAGAGAGCTAATATCATATATCAAAACATTAAGCATGCATTCTTATAGCTAGCAGAGAAGGAGATGATTACTTTGCTTCACTTTCATTTGCATAACCATATCATGGCATGGGAACCAAGAAGACCAAGGATGTCCAGTTTTATGTGGAGGAAATGGATGTGGTCCAAACTTTAGGAGTGGAAAGAAGGTCAATGTATGATCTTGATGAAATTGATGAAGAACAACAAGAGAGGGACAATAAAAATAATATCAATGTAGATTTTCAAGGATTTTTGAAGCGAGTAAGAAAGCTATGGGAGCAGCCTCATCAAAAATATTTTGAACTAGAGTTTTATGTACCATTTAGAGAGCTTGATTTTCATGGAGTTCTTTTCAAAGCCTCTACTTTTATTGTTCCTATGGTAAACTATTTGGTAGAGTTGGTGGAATTAACTTTCTTAGTAATCACTATTAGTGAGACTGAGATTGTTAATCAATTAGGCTCTAATTTCTTATAGCAATGAAAGAGTCTAAAAAGATAGAGAGAGCTACACTAGTGACTTAGGAGAAACTTCAACTTAAAAAAAAAAAGGCAATTAGGCTGGTAGACTTGTGGATCGAGCCAACATTTGGTAGAAGAGGAAGAAAGATGATTGGAACTCTGGAGACCCACCATAATGAATTTTGGTATTCAACCATGAGAATAGAAGAGAGAGTTCATATCATGTATCAAAACATTAAGCATGCATTCTTCCAACCAATGGAGAAGGAGATGATTAATTTTCTTAAATTTCATTTTCATAGCCATACCATGGCACGGGAACCAAGAAGACCAAGGATGTCCAGTTTTATGTGGAGGTAATGGATGTGGTCCAAACTTTAGGAGGGGTAAAAGGGTCAATGTATGATCTTGATGAAATTAAGGAAGAACAATAAGAGAGGGATAGGAAAAATAATATCAATGCAGCATTTCAAGGATTTGTCAAGCGAGTAAGAGAGCTATGAGAGAAGCCTCATCTTAAAGATTTTGAACTAGAGTTTGATGTATCATTTAGAGAGCTTGGTTTTCATGGAATTCCTTTCAAAGCCTCTACTTTATTGTTCCTATGGTAAATTTTTTGGTAGATTTAGTGGAATTACCTTGCTTAGTAATCACTATTAGTGAGATTGAGATTGTTAATTAATTAGGCGCTAATTTCCTATAGCAATGAAAGAGTCTAAAAAGATAGAGAGAGTTACAATGGTGACTCCTTAGAAACTTCAACTTTCAAAAATAAAGGCAATTAGGTTGGTAGACTTGTGGATTGGTCCAACATTTGGTAGAAGAGGAAGAAAGATGACTAGAACTCTGGAGGCCCACAATAATGGATTTTGGAATTCAACAATGAGAGTAGAAGAGAGAGCTGATATCATGTATCAAAACATTAAGCATGCATTCTTCCAACCAACGGAGAAGGAGATGATTACTTCGCTTCATTTTCATTTGCATAACCATACCATGGCATGGGAATCAAGAAGACCAAGGATGTCCAGTTTTATGTGGAGGTAATGGATGTGGTCCAAACTTTAGGAGGGGTAAAAAGGTCAATGTATGATCCCGATGAAATTGAGGAAGAACAACAAGAGAGGGATAGGAAAAATAATATCAATGCAAAGTTTCAAGGATTTGTCAAGCGAGTAAGAGAACTATGAGAGCAGCCTCATCTAAAATATTTTGAACTAGAGCTTGATGTACCATTTAGAGAGCTTCATTTTCATGGAGTTCCTTTTAAAGCCTCTACTTTTATTGTTCCTATGGTAAATTGTTTGGTAGAGTTAGTGGAATTACCTTTCTTAGTAGTCACTATTAGTGAGATTGATACTTTTAATCAATTAGGCACTAATTTCCTATAGCAATGAAAGAGTTTGAAAAGGAAGAGAGAGCTACATTGGTGACTCAGGAAAAACTTCAGCTTAAAAAAAAAAAAGGCAATTAGGCTAGCAGACTTGTGGATCAGGCCAACATTTGGTGGAAGAGGAAGAAAGATGACTGGAACTGTAGAGGCCCACCATAATGGATTTTTATATTCAACCATGAGAGAAGAAAAGATATTTGATATCATGTATCAAAACCTTAAGCATGAATTCTTCTAGCCAGTAGAGAAGGAGATGGTTACTTTGCTTCATTTTCATTTGCATAACCATATCATGGCATGGGAACCAAGAAGACCAAGGATGTCCAATTTTATGTGGTACAAACTTTAGGAGAGGAAAGAAGGTCAATGCATGATCCTAATGAAATTGAGGAAGAACAACAAGAGAGGGACAAGATAAATAATATCAATGTAGAGTTTCAAGGATTTGTCAAGCGAATAAGAGAGCTATGGGAGCAGCCTCATCTAAAATATTTTGAACTAGAGTTTGATGTACCATTTAGAGAGCTTGGTTTTCATGGAGTTCCTTTCAAAGCCTCTACTTTTATTGTTCCTATGGTAAACTATTTGGTAGAGTTGGTGGAATTACCTTTCTTAGTAATCACTATTAGTGAGATTGAGATTGTTAACCTTGAGAGAGTAGAACTTGGGGAAAAGGCATTTGATATGGATATTGTTTTCAAAGACTTCAGTGGGATGTACTCCACATTGATGCCATTCCTCAATCTTTTCTTGATGGCATCAAGGAATGGTTGAACTCCATGAATATAAAGTATTATGAAAGCAGAATGAACTTGAGTTGGTGACCAATTTTGAAGACTATTATTGATGATCCAAATAAATTTATTGAATATGGTGGTTGGGAATTTTTTAATATGGAAGCTAGTGATTCTAATTATGATAATTCAGAAGATTTAGATCAAGGATATGAACCCTCTGATGTAGAAGAGGAATCATAATCAAATGAGGAAGGTTCAAAAGATGAATCTCTTGTGGAGTTAGATGAGGACGAAGAAGAAGAAGATTCTAAAGGGGAGGAAGGTAAAACATGGGATGAATTAGAATCTGAAGCTAAAAATGAAGATAAGGAAAAATGAGATGAGTCTGATAGTGAAAAGGAAAGGTGACGAAAAAAGTTAAAAGCTACAGTGAAGTCTCAGGAACCTGATATTAGAGATTCAAGAGGAATGCCTGCCAAGAGGCACAAAGTTAGATGAATTGAGTTCATCTACATACTTCTAATATTTATTCATGCATATAAATGGTTTAGTTGTTTATTCAAATGATGCATATATGTTAAGTTGATTTTTGTTGTTACATCAGTAGTTTGACTTATATGGCAACCAACCATTAGGCCATTCTGTGTGAGCACGTTTGCGTTTTTAGTTAGCTTTTTTGAATAGCTCTACTTGGTGTTAAGGACATTCAATTTATATTTTGAATGTTAAGAAGTATAGTATTACACACTTCTCTATGTTGATCAGATCAGGTTGCAAGTTTTTACTACTAATTTCTCTATTTATAGAGTTTTCTAACTTGGAAGAGAAGAATTTACTACCTTTTTTAAATTAGATGGACAAATTAAGTGGCTGGTTAGCTACATCAAGTGATGTAGACTACAAGGGTGTGTCAAATCTATAGGATTCCTACCAAGATGTATCAAAACATTCTTACATGTTAAAATAATGGCAACATCGTGAGGAAGGATGACAAAGATGCATGTGGATCACATAGTAGAATGGAAACATGAATTCAAGGAAGCACTCCTTGAGATACCATGTTTGAGAGAAAATAATATAAACCAAATCAACATGGGACTAAGTTACTCAAATGATACAACTCATAACTTAAATGAGGACACTTAAGAGATATTAAAAGACAATGGTCATTAATTAACAGATGCAATGAAAATAAGGCATGAATTTCACCCACTACCCTTTAAGGCAAACGATATTTTTTTCCTCAATATGAAATAATGGGACAATTGAGTGGGATCTAGGGCCAATAGAGAAGCACTTTAGAACTCATCCTACACAACAATAAACAACTAAACACAAGAAATGAAAATTGACATACTAACACAAAAATATCCAACTAAGTTATTGAAAGTCAACTATTGATACCTCACTCTCCATCCAGATTAAAAAATTGACCCACTTTTTGCTTTGTAACTTTTCCTTTTCAAATTACTTTGGATGATGACCATATTTTTCCTCCTGTCAAAACATGACACATGAAATCGTTAAACTAATTAATACGCAATCATTTACTTTTTCCTAGGAAATTAAAAAAATATTATTTAACATATTAAATATACTTACAAATTTATAGTTCAAGGCTTGTAAACCTTTATGGCCACTGTGATGCGTGGCACAAAATTTTTGAAGCCTAGCCTTGGAGGCCTTGTCCTAAAACATATACTAATTCAATTTAACTATGCACAAATAAAATTTAATTTTTTTTTAATAAATTTGATATAATCTTATGAGAAAATTCAAATACCTATGTACTCTCCTCATGGGACTTCCTCCATGCATCAAAATTCTCATATGCTTTTACAAGCTCTTTCCATACTATGACACTTACATCAATTGGCCTTTTTTTGAGCCTTAGCTCGGGAGGGATTTTTTTATCTTCTTTGTTTGGTTGCACTAAAATCTCTTGCCATTTTGAGACATTCATAGCTTTATCTTCTTCATAGACCAACCTATGCCAAATTCAGTCTCAATGTCATTGATAACCGGTTTTGCAGGTGTATGGGTATCTTTGAGAATGGAAAATGTAGATGGTATTTAAACAGTTGAAGGCATGATTCCTTCAACCTATTCACAAACCCTTTTCCAGCATCTATCATTCAGACTTCCCCTGAAACCACATTGTATTCTATCTTGGTATTGTAGCTACCAATGCAAGATTGAAAACTTGGTGTGGTGGAAGAAGTTTGTGTCCTAGGAGTGGGTGGGATAGTGAATTCCTCTGCTCCATGTTCTACACTTCTTGAGTTTACTATTACTAATTTCCTCCTAGATCTTTTGCTCGATCCAAGACAACTTGGGGAATCAATTGATTCCCTTTGACATGGCTGATTTGGTTGCAATGTTTGAGGAGCTTATTAGATCCGTTTTCTATGTATTTAGCAAGCATTGTCCAATGCATATCATCCAAATTGTTCACTACCTTTTCCCCCAAGATGGAAGCCAATGTCTCTTTATCTTTACCATTCACATGTCCCTATATATATATAATAAATTTCTTCTTTTAAATTTAAAAATAGAAAACTAAAAACTAAAAATGAAAGAAACAATGGAAAAATTTACAAATCTATAAATTGATAATGAATTACCTCATTGTGGCTAGAGTTTGATCCCTTTTTTCTCTTCCCTCTATTGCTTGACATTTTGAGGTGACCTAGGGAAAATTATTTTCATCTATTTTATGGAGGCAAACGAAGTACACACTATTAGGTATGAAATTTTTACCTTGAATGACTCTCTTTCTAAATTTAAACACCTATGAATCAACTGCTTGGGCACCTATATAGAATATAAATATATGAAAAATGAAACAAATGTATTGCAAAAAAATCAATGCTTGCGCACCTGTATAGAATGGTAATATTTGGGGGATAAAATGGGTGCAAAGTGTGGTTTTATTGAGAGTTAACACATATAGGTCCCATGCTTGAGTCACATTTGCTAATTAGAAAGAAAATGAATGTGTGTGCATAATCAATTTGAAACCATGATCTCATTGTTCTGTAAAAGAATAAGTGAAAATTACAAATAGCTAATTTAAGCTCGAAGGTCTCACAAATTTGAGGAAATAATCTATTAGTCAACTGTCATCTCAAAATCCCTATCTCCTCGTATTGTCTCAACCAACCTCTACTCCCATGAGACTTGTCTTAAAAGAATTGACTATTTTTTTAGGAAGCGAGAAATTTGTCTTTAGAGAAAGGTATCGAAGGAAGGTCCAAGAAATTGAATCATAAATCAAAAGCTTGGGATGGGAATGATAAGTGAACCAGGGAATTGGGGTTTCAAAAATGCATTCACTACTCTTGGATGTGGAGGAAATAATGCAATTTCTACAATTTTACCCTCCTCCTTTGCAACCACATGAGACTTGAATGATTTGTGTGTAAACAAAACAATATTTCACCTATTTCTTCACAATCCTCTCCATTTAATCCAAACAAAAATATTTGTGGGAACAAAAAAAATAAATTGTAACCTTACCTATGGTGTCACAAACTAAATCAAATTTTTGATCTACTTTCTTGTAGCCCTCATTCACGTTGTTTTTCCTTTTTTTCTCCTCTCTTCCTTCACACAACTTTTTCTCTTGTCATCTCTTCCTTGACGTAGGAATTTTTAAATTTATGTTCTTGATTTTTTAGTCGGTGTAGTTAACACCGACTTTAGCACCACCTTTCAACCCTAAATGTAATCTGTTTGGGATGAAAAAGGTGGTGTAAAGTGTGCCTAATTTAGTGCCTAGTAGTGCAAAATAATGTATTTTTCTTGGAAGTTAATAAATAAATTGATCCTAAATTGACTTCATCTTCATATGTTCTAAGGGAGCAATCATGGTTTCCTATTTTATCTATTCCTTATCCCATGCCAATTTTGTGGGTGCAAAATAATAAAGGTTAGATTTGTGAACTCAGAAATGAACCCTATACAACTAGATGAGTTATCTAAAGTGTGAAATATATGTCAAATATATGTCTAAAGTGAGGCTTTGTGTTGGATAGCATATTCATTAAAATGATATAATTGGTGTACTAAACAGTATTTACTATGTTGTGTATTATAGGGGTGAGATAAGGCCATGGCAACAGATTGTGTCATGTCAAATGAGGACACAAAGGCTGAAGCGAGACATTAGGTACTCAAATTTTGACTTAAGTTAAAGGAAAAAATGATCTAATGGAATTTTGTGATATGTCCATATTTTTTCACAGTATTCTTGAAATTTATAATGTATTGTCCAATCTTGACATAAATTAATGCATGTTGTTGATTATTTTAGATGCAGATTGGAGCAAATGTAGAGCCTAAGCATTCAACTAGCAAAAGAGGAAGATATGTAATGTGGAAATGGACCTAAAATTGTTAAATCACACAGATGATAGTGGGTGTTCAAGGATATGTCAATGGATCTTGTAGAAACAACAAATGATTACACTGAACAAGAGGTTGGTCAGGACTATAATACATGGGATGAATACTTTGAGAAAATATCTGACTAAAGTGAAGTTTTGTGTTGGATAGAATATTTATTGAAATGATGTAATTAGTGTACTAAACATTATTTACTATGTTGTGTATTATATGGGTGAGATGACGCCATGGCAACAAATTGTGTCATATCAAATGAGGACAAAATGAATGAAGTGGGACATTAGGTACTCAAATTTTAACTTAACTTAGGAAAAAATGATTTGATGGAATTTTGTGATGTGTCCATATTTTTTCACAGTACTATTGAAATTTATAATGCATTATCCAATCTTGACATAAATTAATGCATGTTGTTGATTATTTTAGATGGATATTGGAGCAAATGCAGAGCCTGAGTGTTCAACTGGAAAAAAAGGAAGATATGTACATGGACGTGGACCTAAAATTTTTAGATCACGTAGACAATAGTGGGTGGAAGAGGATATGACAATGGATCTTCCAAACCCAAAAAATTATTGCACTAAATAAGAGGTTGGTTAGGACTATAGTACATGGGATGAATACTTTGAGAAAATTGTTGTTTCTAGATGTTATGTATGTCATGGAAAGAAAAAATTCAAATGAGCATATGATGAGCTTCTAATTGGTAGTATGTCTCCTACAATCGATTCAAATCTAATAGGAATTGTGGTAAGGAATTTTCCAATTTTATATAAATAACATGTATACTTTGTTTAAACATTTTTTTATATTATTTAAATAACTAATTTTTTTCTCAATGGATACTTGCAGGATAAAGTTCTTGGTTTAAAGTTTCTTGGATCACTTACTTGCAGCCTGGAGGGAAATAATCATTTATCAGATAATACATCTAACAAAAATATGTTCCAATATACCAACTCAGAAGATGAAGAATTGATGAAAACAAGTCATAGAACAAGAACTGGTTTAAAGATGCATAATTTGCTTAAAGATAGGTGGAAGGTGGACTACATACCCTATGAGAATGAATGTGATGGAGATGATGACTTTCCCTTGAGTTTGAGATCAATTTACAAAGAGACATTTGATCGTTGAATATATTGTGCTTGGCCTAGTGATCAACAACTACCTAGAGTGTATGAGGTGTTTCAATTTTGGGGATACATCTAGATGATATGACCCTCCAATATTCATGGAGTGAATCTAGGCCTATTTATTGTCCAAAATGTGCATGTGGGATTTAAACATAGAAACAATTCAAAACAAACCACTAGGAGATTAATGTCATATTATGGTCCATCATATTACAGTGGTGAATGGAGAAGGCTAGGAGAGTCTAGCATGTTAGCATATGGTCTAAATTCAAATATGCATACACATTGTCTCCAATTGGAAAGTGGAAAAGAAATTAATAGAGTTCATCTTATGCATATAGATGGGCATGCTTACACACACAAAAATATTGCAGGATTTATAAATAGTAGTAAGGGAAGGGACCCTAATGTAAGACCAAATTGTCAATTTGTTGAGGTTGTAAATGATAAATATGGAGATATGGAAATAGAGGTTGATAGATTGATAATGGTTGAGGATATTAAGGACCTTACCATTGGGGATGAGTTATTGATTGATTACCCTTTCTTAAAATTCACTCCTACGTGAAAGAAAAGGGAAGAATAAGGTCTCCCTAAGGATGTTCTTAAGGGCAAAAAAACAAAGAATAATAAATGAGTGTGGATTGATGTTTTATAAACTATGTTGTCAAAATTGTGTTTTATTTAAATTATTGTATAAAAAAGGTAGACTATAAAATAATTTCCATTATTCAATTGATGTATATATGTTCATACAATTTATATTTTTAGTTTTTAAGCCATATTTGATTATATTTCTTTGAAATTGTACATTTGTGATTTATTCAATTGTTGGAAAACATGGAATAATGCTTTCATTTGTTGATAGGTAGAAGATGTTGATGAAACACATAATAATACCCATGATCCAACTGGGTTATTAAGATTTGGACGAGATGATCCAAACCATCCTTTAAACAATACTAGGGCAAAAAGAGCAAGTTTGAAGAGATTACCACCTGAGTAATTTGAAGAGTTGATGAGATCTACGTACACTAATGACATGCCACCTAGCCTTAATAATGATGATCATGATAGTGAAAATGTAGTGCATGAAGCAGGATTGAATGAAATGCTTACAGGTTTCTTTGGGGATGGAAACAATGATGACAGTAATCATCACATGGTTGACAGTAACGATGATAGCAGGGGTAATTACCACCAATGTAATGTTGATGATAACTACTTGAAAGACTCCATCAAGTAAGTAGAGACACCTATGTTCAAATTAGGTGCATGTAGAACCTCAAAAATGGCATGCACATTAATATTATTAGAAATCAAGTCACTATTCAGTTGGTTAGACAAAGGATTCACTACCCTATTGAAGTGAGTTGAAATCTATTTCTTACTTTGCATTGCCAATTGGTGTACACATTTCATAAACATTCATTGACTTCGTTTATATTTCTTTAAGGGGATTTTAAAACAATATATTGTATATAAACAATCCTAGTATAGATTGGCATATCAAACATGTTCATCATAAGTTAAACATTCAATTGATTTAATCTCTAGCAATCTTATAGGGCACTAAAAACTAAAATATTCCCTAAAGAGAATGTGTTGCCATCAACTTGCAGAGAGGCACGTTTGTTGTTGGTTGAGTTGGGGATTGAATATAAGCAAATTCATTCATGTAAAAATGATTTCTTTTTATACAGAGATGAATATCAAAACAAGGTAGAATGCCATGTATGCAAAGAGAAGAGATATCGTACAGATGTACAAGGTTCTATAGTTCCAAAGAAGGTTTTACGTCACATGCCAGTTATACCTAGACTTCAATGAATGTTTCATTGTAAGTCACTTGAACAATTGATGGACTAGCATACAAAGAACATGAGCAAAGATGAATTCATGTGAATTTTGTCTGACTCCAAAGCAATGAAACATATAGAGGAAAAATGGCCAAGAAAATTCAAAGATGAACCTCATAGTATCAGGTTTGGTCTTGTAATCAATGGACTGTGCCCATTCTCTTTATTGAACTCAAATTATAGTGTTTGGCCAGTCATATTGATAGTATACAATATTCCCCCCCATGGATGAGTGTTAGAAAGGAAAACCTTATGCTGACTCTCATTGTTCTAGGAAAACATCAAGTTAAAAACATGGATGTTTATCTTGTGCCTTTTTATTGATGAGATGAAATTGCTATGGAAAGGCATAAGAATGTATGACATATCATGTCCTCCATCAAATATTTCCTTCGTGATGTATGGTGTGCTATGTTGGACTATTCATGATTTCCCAAGATTTGGTGTTTGTTGTGGTAAGATAAAATATCTACGTATTTACACTCATAATTTTTTTTCATCCCAACTTTCATACTAATTTTTTGATGTTATTAAAATTACTTATTGAATCATAGGGCTTCAAACAAAGGGGATATTTGCATGTCCAAGATATGCAAAACAATTTCGAGGGCGGTATTATAAAGATCTACATAAATTTATTTATGCAAACAATAGGGTTTTTCTACCACTAGATCATAAGTTTAGAAATCACTTGAAGAATTAATTTGATGGAAAAGTTGAAAATAGAGGTCCTCCCATGATTATGGGTCTAGGCGATTGGCTTAAGAAGTATGAAGATGCTGAATTGAAAGGTTGGGAGGATTTTTTGATCTGGGTGATTCAATTGAAGAACCAGAACAAGTTGTAGTTAATATGCCAGAAGGAATGAAAAGGAAATCGATATTTTATGAGCTCCCTTACTAGAAGGATCTATTAATATCTCAACTACTAGATCCTATGCACATCTTAAAAAATGTCCCAAATTCTATATTTCGATATACATCATGCAAAGAGGACACCTTTCCTTCAAGGAGAGATATTGCTCTTCCGTGTACCAAATTTGATAGAAAACATTTGTGGCCAAATAGGGAAAATGAAACATATGCAAAAGCTCCATGGATTTTGAAAAAAAAAGAGCTAGAGCATCTAAATAATGTCATATGTTTAATAAGGACACCTATTGGCTATGGGTCATCATTAGCTAAAGCTTTTATAGTTGATGGACATATCATAGGATTTAAAACATGTGATTTTCATAATTTTATGAAGGTATTATATATTATCATTTAAAATTTACTGGTAACATTGATTAAGTACTCTATCTATTTTGATATTTTGTTGTGTGAGAAAAAATTACTAATGACCTCATAAATGTGATTGATACCATATCATGCCATTGGCAATTAGGGGGGATTCTTGTCTTACTGTTGACTTAAGGAATGCCATAGGTCGATTGTCAGCATTTACAAGGTATGTGGTTATATGAAATGTTTATGTGTGAGAGACATAGAGATATTATATTGCATTTTAATTTTTGACTAAAGGTTCATACTAATTTACTATTCTTATATTAGGTGGGTGACTTCCAAGGAGATCCACAAATGTGAAGTGGTAAAGTGAGAGATAGAAATTGTAGAAATTGTATGTGTATTTGAGAAGGAGCTCCCTACAAGTTTCATGGACCTACAAGTCCATTTACTTATACACCTAGTCGATGAAATTGAATTGGCATGTGTTGTATCAATGAGGTGGATTTTTTTCTTTAAGAGATATATGAAACTCTGAAAAGATATGTCCAACAAAAGGCACATGCAGAGGGTTGAATGGCTGAAGGGTATGTATTGAATGAAGCATTTTTCTTCCTATGTGAATTCCTTGGTAAGGATTTTGAAGATGGGCCACGTGTCTAGGATGAAGAACGAGCATCAAATATTATTGATGGAGAAAAACTAAAATCTAATGGTGTTCAAGTAGAAATTAGTGAGTAAATTCATGATCAGCGTGGTTTTTTTTCTTGCAATCATTAATTTACTTTGTAATTTATTTTTCAAATTAACAACATGACATTTGGAGTTTGAAATAAACATGTTGACATGTAATAGGTGTAGACGAAAGTGTAATACTTGACAAGTTCATTTTGTACCACATGGACTTTATGGACAAATGGGTTGATATGTATGATAAAAAGAGAGAAGTGTTAGAAGTAGGGAGACAGTTTAGGAGATCAAACCAAAGGAATAGTCCACTTCCCACTAATTTTCTTGGGGAATGGGGAAAATATTGCACACTAGATTGGGTTATTGAACAAATTCAAAATCAAATAGAAGATGCAGGTATAGATTCAAACATAACAAAAGATGAAATCAACATTTTTAGAGGATGTGAAAGAAAGGTATAGCTAGAATTTTACAAAATGTTGTTTCCTTACATTTTTGACACTATTAACTATTTTAATATTTTAATTATATTTTTTTCACTGAAATAAATGGTCTTTCACAAGAGAGGAAATATCCAACAAAGTGAGAATATGGTCGACATTATCCTCCAGAAAGTGTAGATGTAAAGAAACGATCCTTCAATTGTGGCATCATGGTTGGCTTCAAGCAATCCAATAGATCAAGCTCAAAAGATAAGTATATAATTGAAGGGAATCTACAATATGTTGGGAAAATACAAGAAATTATTGAGTTGGATTACCGCTCTTTTAAATGAGAGAAAACGAAGACATGATACCCATAGTGAATTGTTTTATATAGATTCCTCATGCTTCCTACTAGAGGATGAGGAGCCTTATGTTCCACCAATTCATTTTGAGAAGGTATTTCTTTAAATCAAACAAGAAGTGGTAGTGATCATTAATCTATTAATTCATAGTTTATTGTGAATATATACATGTGTTTATTAACCAATATAATTGCTAAAACATACATCTAGTATATGTATGTCATTCATATGCAAGTATTTTTCTATGAAGATATTTTGGACCCGAAAAGGATGTTTTTCATACATTATGATCCAAGATTAAGGCATGTATTTGATGAAACATTAGTGGATACTGAGCAAAACAATGATGGTGAACAAAATGAGAGAGAGGGATTACAAAACATCGAATAAATTGGCATCCATGATGATGTTGAAGATGGTTATGTTTAGGCACAAAAAGACAACAATCTAGAGTTAGATGATGTTATGGAAGACAATAGTATGGATGGTATATAAAATGATGACCCAAATACATCTAGGAACAATATAGATGGTCTACAGTCAAATTTCAATGATGATGAAGATGATGCAGGTCAAGATGAGGATGATGATAATATGAAATACTTAAAAGAACATATGAACATTGAAAATGATATAATGGATGACATTGTAGTAGACAATAATGTTAATGACCAAGACTTCTAAATTTTTAGAATTATTTGCAATCCATGTTTAAAAAGGGATGATTCTTATAGCCTAAACTTTGAAATGATTCAATAATATTAATTCAAGTGTTAAACTATAGAACCACCACTCTCCATTTTGATGGTATATAACTTGTTTATTAGAAATATTTTATTAACTATAGATTTAGTTTGATATGTATCTCCCAATTTCTTTAAAATAAGTGCTATAATGGTCTCTTCATGTGTATTCAACAATATTGAACTAGCATACCTATATTTAGAAAAATCTATGTAAAATAAGATGAGAGATATCCTTCACAAGAGCCTATTGCATTTATATGGTGGAAATTTAATTTAATTTAACTTGAAACTTCATAAATTTTTTGAAAAATAAATCAAAATGAATATTGTATTGGTAGGGCTTATGTTTTTTTTGAGGTGCCTATTTTAAATTTCATGATCAAACTTCATAATGAATTTTTCCTATTTTACATGTTGCCTATTCTACATGTAGCAGGCAATAATGGTAATGATCAAGACTTCTAAACTTTTAGAATTATTTGCAATCCATGTTTAAAAAATGATGATTCTTATGGCCTAAACTTTGAAATGCTTCAATAATATTAATTGAAGTGTTAAACTATAGAACTGCCACTCTCCATTTTGATGGTATATAACTTGTTTATTAGAAATATTTTATTAACTATAGATTTAGCTTGATATGTATTTGCCAATTTATTTAAAATAAGTGCTATAATGGTCTCTTCATGTACATTCAACAATATTGAATTAGCCAAATAGAGTCTAATGAGACTGCTATCTTTTTTTCAAAATTTTCTACCTTTTTATGACATTCCAATAGGTTTTCATCTAGCTACTATAAGATTAAATCGCAAGCATCATATAAATATAAGTAGTGATTACAAAACCATGATCTAAAACTACCAAAAAAGGTGGCACCCAAAAATCCTAGTTAGAAAATAAACACCCAAATCCCAAGATGAGCTCATTAGATAAAAATGGAATATTAATTCCACATGTCATAATTGCATAATAAAATAATCATCGACTTAAAAATTCCATTATGGATTCATGACACATTCACCATTCGTGTGGGTCTATATCATGTGATAATGGGTCTAATAATGTTATGATGAAGTATGTAGAAAAAAATATACATGGTCTTAAAATAGCCTCTTTAAAAGGATTTTAACCCTAGGTAGGGACCAATTAAAGTAAAATATTTGAAAGGATTTTTAATTCACGTCAACCAAAAACCAAGCAAAGTATACACAAAATAAAAATAAATGTGTTCTGATAAATCTTGAAGGCTTGAATAACTTGAAAAGACCACTTTGGAGGCAACAAAGTAATAGATAAGCAATGAAATTTGAAATAGTAATTGAACATTGAAAATAGATTATGAATTATAAGTAGTCTGCTCCATTGTATTACTTGAAAATATAAGCATTTGTAACAGAAGTCTTTTAATATGATATGGATGGGTAGATTATGCAACCTATCTTCTTACTAATGCCTACTCTAATGGAATATGATTTGATGATCATGATTTCAAAATCGGGCCTGGTTTCCCTATTTGTATGGGAATCAACAAGCTTCAAGCCCATTTACAAAAAGTCACATTACTTCATAACTAAAACATAATTAGCATAAACATAAAAAATATTGAGAGTTTGTTGGTGGATGCACTGTAGTCTGTTAATCTCCAACAAGCACCTGTGATCACCTAAGACCTATTCAAGGCTCATGCACCATGATTGTGTATCAAAACCATCAAACTCCAGTCCCTATTACACCTCTCTTATTTGGCTTGTGCAATGAACTAGTTAATATTTAAATCAGAGCTAATATCAAAGCATACATCAAATTATAATAACAGTGATGATTAATGAAATGATCTTTGATCAAGGTTTTCATTAATAATTTAAGTATAGAGTAAAATTGGAGAGACTACAAACTTCAAAAACTTGCATTATCATTTAGATATGCTCAGGAACCATACATTTGGAAAATTTTACTAACTATACTCAAAACATAAGATAAGGACTTCTAACATATTCTCTCTATGTTTTTCAATTGCACCATTCAATTCCAAAATTCAACAAGAGACCTACACTAATGGCCTTGAATTCCCTTTTATGGAAACAAGGGAGCAAAACAAGTTTTGGGCCAAGAGTACACATGTCACATGCCAATTGGACCGCTACAAGACACATTCCCATTGTAGTTATATTTACATTTTCCATTGGAGGGAATACATATGAGATGAAGATATATTTCCATTGTTGTTATATTTGCAATTATATTTACATTTTCCATTGTAGGGAATATATATGAGACCAAACATATATGTTTCCATTTTTGTACCTATATACCCAATTGATCAATAAATATTCTCTTCCATTGTTCATATTCAACATTAGATGTCCAATTGAAATCAATGATTTCATCCATCTTCTTCCTGTATGGAGAATATTTTGTCATTACTGAATTGGATTCCTTATCAAAATCCTCCAAAAAGCTAATGATAAAAGACAATTTCTCCAAAGTGTTATTTAGAATATTAATATCAAAATTTTCACAAATAAGCTTTGCTTGAGAAGCAATGTTGTTTTCCATCTGGTTCTTCCACATTTGTAGGGGTTTCACTTCATCATAAGTTTGCTAAATGCCCAACAACAATGAAAAATCTACCCATTCGTAATTAGTTTTCAATTCCCTTATTTTCTATTCCAGTGGAGTAATATACCCTTGAAACCCTTGTTCATTAATTTTATTAACAAATCTATAAGTTGGGATAACCTTTAGGTATCTATCTTCCTGTTGATTGGCCCCAATTGCCATGAGCTTCAACTTCTCAGCTCTAGAAATCCATTTATCAAGGAGTGGGGATGGCCAACTCCTTATCCCTCTGAGATAACCTTATTGCTCCAAGCATCAATGAGTAATTGGTATGAACACTATTAAATTTACTTTGAATCTTTCTATTTAGGTGTTTCAAGATAGTATGAACAATCCTTGAATTGTTCTCATACATTATGTCATGTGTATGCTCAATTAATTTCTTATACACTTCAATTTGTGTGAGTAGTTGTGTGCTTTTAGGATCATCTGATGGGATGGTACCTAATGTGCTTGTTCTCTCAATTGCGAGTGGCTCCTACCCCAAATTATATGGCACTATTGCCAAAGATTGATCCAATGAAGGGGATTAAGAATGTGCAATTGGAGAAGTTGGTGATGCATGACTTTAACTAGTTTGACCTTGCTTTCTTAATACTTCTACCTACTACTTATATAATGCTAGCTCAATTTCTAACATGGCCACCTTTTGTTGACTCTTATCATATTCACCTATCAGACTATTATATTTGTTCCTATACTCATCTCTTTCAAGAGTGATGTCTTCCATTGTTTCTTTAGTAAACTTCGCAACATTCATAGCCATATCAACTGCCTCTAGAGTTGGGGTGTCAATCACTCTCTTTATCAACAATTGTCCACTAAAATCTGATGGTTCAACCACTACCAGTTTCCTGGATCCCAAAGATAATGACCAGATTGCTAATGCATCCCATTCTTCACTAAATGTTGATCCTCAAAGTTCCATCTCTGCTTCTTCTTTAGTTTGCAACAAGGGCCTTTCAAACCTCCTTATAGTATCAAGCACTATAGCATCAAAAATGTCCCATTTAGGTAAGAAAAATATACCACTCTTCTTCACAAGCTCTCTACCCTCTTTAGAAGTCATATTTTGCAATTCAGTCCTCATAGCCTTCCTTAAATTTTCTTGAATGATATCTATGGGGACTTCTGGATGTAAGCTCCTCTTAGTAGCAACCTTTCTTTGCATATTGTGGAGATTTAGCTCTCCATTCAAAAATTTTGAATGCACTTGTCTCAACAAAGGAGTCATCTTCCATAAATGCTTTGTAGGCCTCAATCCTCAAATCATCTACACTATTTAGACCTTTAAGGTTAGCCTTTCCCAGTCTAAGGCTATCCTCCCTTAAGATTGAAGCAACTTCCCTTATGGGAGAGGGAATTCCCTACTGTATCTCCTTAGAAGTGACAAGGATATCATCATTCTCTATATCAAAATAATAAATTACTCCTCTTACCTCAATATTTTTCCTTTTAAGGGGTTGTTGCTCCAATGGAGCAGGACTTCCTAGAGGTGATTCAACATCAATCACAATAGCAGGGACCCATTTTGGAGGTGATGGCACTGATCTTTCAAGAGAAGATTCCCTCATTTCCCCATAAGTGGTAGGGGATGACAATGTTTTCTCCTTGTTTGTTGTCTTCTTCTTCCTAGAGTAAATTCTTATTTGCTTGGATGGATGATATGTAGGCCTCTCTTCTAGTACCATAGTAGTGTCTTCTTTATTTGCCACTACTTTCCCTTTATTTGTGACCACTTGTTATCTTCTCATTAAACCCACTATATCCTCAAAATTATTTAAAACATGCATAATCCTATCAAATGTACTCTATATTATAGGCATAGGGTCATACTTAGGATCTCTCCTTTGATCCCTCTCCATCATCTGATTAAAAGAAAGATATTTAGACTTCATTTCATCTTTCTCTAGGAAGTCAAAAATGTTCCTGATTACATCCTTTAGGTAGTAGAAATTATGTACAAAAGTACCAAGCCTTTTGTCCATCTTCAATGCACTAATGAAACCTTTTGAATCATGATTCCTTGGGCACATACAATCCAATTTGTATGGTGCTAGCAAATGTAACAACTCTTTCCATGCTCCCTTTACTATAAAAAAGTCAACAAACATAGTCCATTATGGGAAAAATGAGCCCTTCTTTGCTATATCAAGCAGGTGTACTACTTGGGAGGCTCCCAATTTCCTTATGACTTCAAGAAACCCAATCCTCAATGGCACATCTCTTGGAAAGAAAATTGGGTCTATGTTAGTTCCAAAACTCTAAATATTGTGCAGTCTAGGTATAAAATTAAATCTCCCCAATTATGACCCAAATTCAAATCAATTTTCTTCTCCATAAGCCTCAAGAACTCATGTATTTCCTTGGGAATCCTTGGTGGGTCATAAACCAGACATCTTCTCAATTTTCATGTGAAAGAATTTTAGATCACCACATAGTTATATTTGTGGTCATCCTTTTCAAGAATTTGAGTCCAACATTGGATAGGACAATCAATACCATCCTCCTTTCTAATGTCATATCCCTCTAAAAATTGTTTTCCCATTTAAATAAAAACATATGCATCAATAGGCAATACCACTAGAATTTCACTCAATACTTTCCTCCTTTCATATCAACCAAGCCTTTATGGATATATCTACCAAATATGTGGCATAGTCATAGACTATGTTGAAGGCTAGATGTTGTATATGTGTTTCCAAGTAACTATATTCCCTTTACAATGTGTCAGGTGGAGAAACCAATGATTTGGTAGAAGGAATATACAGTCTTCTTGAAGTAACTTGTAAAATACCTTATTGGAAAAGGTTCTAACTCATCTTTACCAATCCTTTTTTATTTTCTATTTTTCCCAATGCCTATGCTAGTAGTATGTGTAGGTAACATTCTCATCCTGATTAGTACTTTGATGTTCTCATACTCTTTTCTAATGACATCCATATCAAGAGGCACCATATCAATGTTTCATTCCTACAACTAGAAAACTCCTACAATTTCTTCTATGGTTATCCTTACCATATCCTTCAAATCAAATGTTCTGATTACCCTTGAAACCGGGTCATACCTTGAAGGAATGTCCTTAAACAAATCAACATCCATATACATATTGGGGACAATTAGTTTTCCCATGTCTAGTCTCCAGGGTTCCAAAGAGGAATCCAAATATTTCTATTCCCAAACCAACGCTGACATAACTGTCATCCAGTATAAGGTACTTTGACATCTTTGCTAAAACATTGTTTGTCAAGTACCCCATCCTTGACTGTTGGGCCATGAAACAAAAATTTTCCCTCAACCCTTTTATTTGTGAAGGGTTTTAGTAAATCTATTAGATCCTTGGATAGTAGTCTAGATTGAGTTGCAAAGGTGGTGTTTTGTGCTTTGAGCTCCATTGGTAGTAGGGAAAACTTAGGCCAAACTAGGGTTTTCAACACAAAAGGTTTCAATAACTAGATTCATAATTCAAAACTAGGGCTCAACTCAAACGCAAATTCTAAAAGGCCCCGCAGAATTACAAAGTGTAAGAATTGGCTATGAAGGTAGCCACCCAAGATCTAGAGGCCTAATAGAAAGCACAAGCATAAGAGAGATAGAAACAAGATGACAAGAATAAACTATATTCAATGTCAATGATATGAGAGGATTGTTTACAATGAGAGAGACCCCTTGGTTATATAGCCAAGGTGAGAACATAGAAGGGCATAAGATTATGACAAGTGTCATAATATTATGACATGAGACAACAATGAAAAGTTATCACTCCACCTAATGTGGGAAAGAGATAATGTGATAATCACCACAAAAGGTGGAGATATATCACATGATGTGTCCACAAAAGGTGGAAGTGATGAGGTAATGACATGTCAAGTCCACCAAAGGTGGAAAATCTCCAGCAACCTCCTATGTGGTCCCTAAGTAAACATAACTAAGGTGTAATCATGACCTAGGACAAGATACAAGACACTTAATTACACCAACACCCCCCCTTAAGTGCAACTTAGGGAGAATGTACACAAATGCAAACAATGCAAGATGGGTCCCGGATACTAGGTCATGTTAGGTACCCATGTACAAATGCAATGAAATCTCTCACAAGTCAAGTAAAGATAGAAAAACCCAATGGGAAAAAACTATCCCCCAAAAGAGAGATGAAATAAAAAAATCTATGAACATAGCATGAGAAGGAAAAAACTCCATGTGAGGAAAAAGTCCCCCCCATACAGGAGACAAAGAGAGATAAAGTAGCCCCCCCTCAATGTGCAATGATCACCCATGGAAGATGCTCGATAAGGAATGAAGAAGCTGCTCCAAAACTATCAAAAAACATTCCTCCCCTTAAGAAGAAACAATACCAAAGGTATATGAATGAAGTCTCCCCAATCCACAAGTGAAGAAGGAAGAACCCTCAAAATGTAAGAAGTCTCTGAAATCTACCCAAAGTTCCCTGTGTTGACGTTGAAAGATGCCTTCCCCAAACCATGTGAAGCTAAAATGTAGTCACTTCCTGGAACCTGTGAGAACCCCTTTGCAACAACACTCTCATCTACTAAAAAAGACAACTCAAGATCTATCAAGGATGTAGGTAGAACATACTCCAAAGATGATGTCTCCTCAAAAGAGAAACTAGCCTCCTCCAACTACTGTAAAGATGCATCCACAATCACATCAACCTCAAAAGATTGACCATTTAGAGGAGGGTCAGAGTGTTCCCTCACAACAAATGAAGAAGAATCACCTTCATCAAAGATAATATGTAAGCAATCAAATGTGTCCCCCAAATTTGCAATGTAGGACTCACAAACAAGCTGCCAATGTCTGACAAGTAGTCATCCCATGAAGCTGCTGCTGGAAGACAAGGTATGCACTATTGCACTAAATCACAAGGCACTAAAACTATCAGAACACAAGTATCATTAGGTACATCAGCCAATGTAGGAGATCGAGTATCAACAATAGGCTCAAGAACCTCAGGACTACTGAGTACTCCAAGATTCAAGTAACCATACTCAATCTCCTCAAGTGTGTCCACACTAAGGTGAATTGAATCATCAATAGGAGAAAAATATGATAAGTTGTAGAACCGAGAACGATGATCAACCTCCCCAACTGCAACAAGAGCCCTACTATGAAAATCTCGAACAATGAAAAAATCTAGTGTGAACTCTACACTCTTTCCTGTACCACTATGTGTAATCTGATAGATGAAAAGGATGTTCCTTGAAAAAGTAGGCACACATAGAAAATCATTAAATTCTCCACCTTCAATGTCAATAGACCCCTTCCCACAAACTACCAAAGAAGTGTTGTTGGCCATCAAAATGGGTAGTGATGAACAAGAATCAAATGAAGAGTACATATCCTTGGACAAAGTCATATGATGTGAAGCTACTAAATCAAGGATCCACCTATCTAAATCAGAATCTGCAAAAGAAAGAAATGCTTGCCCCTTATGTTTCTCATCTTGAGATGAAGAAGAAGGAGATGAGCTTGATGTTGTTTCCATGAGATTTGTGCCTTTTCCCATAGAAGAAGTGGAAGGAGATGAGTCTTTCTCCCGATATGTAGCTGGCAAGTTGATGTTGTTCTTCTTAAGGATGTTTTTCAACTCATCAATTTTCTTAACATGACAACGATGCTCATCATGACCAATCCTTTTGCAATATGCACATGTTGGTTACTCCCTCTTGCTTGAATAGTTGTACTTATTTGAAGAAGATGATGTTGATCTTTGTTGTGGAGGAGTGGATTTTTTGGTCTCTCCCTATGGCTTTGGTGAAGATTGCTTTTGATCTTTTCCTTTTCCTTGCTTATTGTTTCCATGATTGACCACTAATGCTTTTGAAGTTGAAGACTTGAGAATGTCCATTTTCATCAACTTATTTTGCTCAAGAATCAAAATATCTATGAGAGCCTCAAAAGAGGGTGATGTGAAGTTACTAATTGTCAATCTTTGAGTTTGAAAACTTGAAACAAAGGTTGCATACTCAACTGGAAGTTTGTCCAACAAGTTGAAGACCAATTGATCATCCTCTTTCTCAATACCACAATATTTTAGTTGTGCTCTTAGTTCATTTGCCTTAGTGACATAATCTTGAATTGTATCAAAATCCTTGGGATCAAGGCTTAAGAGATCATGTTCAAGTTTGTATCCCTTAACCTTATCAACCTTTCCATACAAAGTAGCAAGCTTATTCCAAGCTTCCTTAGTTGTAGTACATTTATCAACATGGAAAATTAGATCATCTGAAATGAACTTTCTTAATGTACCCAATGCCATAGAATTTTTAGTGAGACAATCCATATATGTAGTTGGATCTGCCTTAGGATCTAAAGGTGTAGTTATGTTTCCATCAATGTAGTAAATTAAACCTTTTTCCATTAGTTTACTCCATGCACGTACTTTCCATGTACAATAATTATGTGCAGTTAAGAGTGGAACTTTAGATGAACCCATGATGGAATGAAAGAGCACAAGATATAAAATATGAACAATCACACACTATACACCACCCCCCCCCAAATTCACTCAATCAAAGTACCCCCCCACAAATAGATGATTTTGGCACTTTATAATGTAGTGCATGTACAATAGGCCACTTGAAACTTGGCTAAGTGGGCTTATTATTTCTGATTTACAAATTTCCAAAAATAGGCTGATAATAGACTAGAACAAATAAGCAAAGACCTGAACTCAGATCTATGCAATACAAGTTCCAAATAGGCCAAAAAAGACCATATGTTGAAAGTACAAAATCCACTCAAGATCACTTAAAATTGATTGTAGATTCAAGAAGTAGATGAAAAATCATGCACTTTCCAAAAAAATGGCACTTGAAAAGGAGTTCGTATGAGCCTGAATGAAGCCTTCGAAGTTGCAAAAATGGTGACTGGATAGGTATAGTGTTGAGAAACTGAAAATTCTGGAAAATATGTCTACCAAAAATAGAAACCAAGTACACCACTGCGAAATACACAAAAAATTAGCCCAAATCAAAAAACAAATCTTGGAAAAAGGAGCAAAAATGAGCGAGATATGGCCTTCCAAAGTTGAATTGCAAAACTGAAAAGCTCATTGGTGAGGGGGACAAATTTTTTTCAAAATGTTGACATCATCAATGACGCTGTGCTGATGTCATTATTTCATGAGCTTAAATTTGACGGCCTACGGCCCGTCACAGAAAAATCCGTTTGGCTGACGTGGCATATCCGTACTGTACAGACGGTTGACATGGTAGTATGACTTGTGCTAACTGGGCAAATGAAGTGATGTACAGCTACTGAGTTGGTGCCAACTGGGTGATGATGTGGTGATGATGATGCATCTTCCCGGTTGTCGAAATATGCTTAATACACGGAATATTCCCCATTGAAGTTTGGAAGTCAGAATCTTTTCATTTGGCCAGAATTTGAATGGAGGACAACCACCGATTTGACTTCAGCCTTTGTCAGTTGGTGGGGACCCACAGACAAATAAAGAGAAGCCATGTGGCGTCTATGTGGCAAGCGGGTACCACTGTACCCTGCGAAGTCTACAATACACTCTGCGGACAGTCTGCGTACCCAGACTCTAATTTTTTTTATTTTTTATTTTTATATATTTTATAAACCTTTGCAAATCAACATAGCAAATTTTTTATTTTGATTTTTTGATTTTTGATTTTTGATTTATAAAAATTAAAAAAAACATTTTTAATTTATAAAAATCAAAAATAAATAAATACAATTTTTTTTATTTAGAAAAAATATACCCCAAATACAAATTTTTATGGGGGCTTCATTTTAAAAATAAAAAATAAAAAAATTTCAGCTAAATAGAAAAATTGAAAAATACCCAAATTGGAGAATTTTTCCGATATGGAGCTCCCGATATCTGATTTGGATGAAACGAAAGGCAATCTTGATTAAAAACAGCCTCCCAAATGCAATGGTGGGCTCCGATTTGGTGTAGGATGCTCCAAAATGTAGCTGCTCCTCATATTTTCCTCATGACCACCTTCACACAAGCTAAGATCTCCCAATAATGGCTAACTAAAGGCACTCTAATAGCTCTAATACCATGTAAGAATTGGCTATGAAGGTAGCCACCCAAGATCTAGAGGCCTAATAGAAAACACAAGCATAAGAGAGATAGAAACAAGATGGAAAGAATAAACTATATTCAATGTCAATGATATGAGAGGATTGTTTACAATGAGAGAGACCCCTTGGTTATATAGCCAAGGTGAGAACATAGAAGGGCATAAGATTATGACAAGTGTTGTAATCTTATGACATGAGACAACAATGAAAATTTATCACTCCACCTAAAGTAGGATAGATATAATGTGATAATCACCACAAAAGGTGGAGAGATATCACATGATGTGTCCACAAAAGGTGGAAGTGATGAGGTAATGACATGTCAAGTCCACCAAAGGTGGAAAATCTCCAACAACCTCCTATGTGGTCCCTAAGTAAACTTAACTAAGGTGTAATTATGACCTAGGACAAGGTACAAGACATTTAATTACACCAACACAAAGCATGGAAGCTCATTTTACAAGAAACACAATGATAATGAACTCTATTATAGAGAATTTGAATAAAGCATAAAAACTGCATTTACTTTACTTACAACTTTTACCCGTGAGAAACCCCAATGTTGACCATATGAAAATCTACAAATAGCCTCTCTCAATTTCCCGTACACTCCAAACATGTTTGCAACTCTTAATTATGCGAGAGCTAATCATCTACATCTAGTTTGGGAAAAATTGAAGTAGTTTTAGAAGTCATTTCCGCCATTACTGCTCACTCATGCGAAGCAAGAATGGCTGCAATGGTCGAACTTCTTAGTTTTGAATATTCGTCATTGATCTCTTGTTGAGATGGCCTTTTGGATGACTCAGACTGAGTCAATTAAGTTTGAATTCCAATCATTGTCAAACGTCATTCCACTAGCTAATGAAATCTTGCCAATTGGGTACTCATTTGTCTATCTATGGGATCCACCTTTCCTCGTTTCCATGTGACCAAAGAAAATATGTGGCAACTTCTCGCAAATCTTGCAACTTTCAACCATCCCACAACTTAATCCTACGAGATGGTGGGGAAAGGAAGTGATTGACCCTACACTCACATCATAACTGTTTATTATGATGCCAAATGGATGAAGTGGAGACCAAGCCCCACACTCACAGCTATACATGTATCAACATCTCACAGACCGCATGAAGTTTAACAAGCTACCCTTTGAAACTTGCGAGCTAGTGGGGAATGCCCCAAATCAATTCCCATGATCAAAGGATCTCCCAACCTACACATGCAATAAAATTAGTCCAAATGGGGCCATGACTAGGCCAACAACAATTTGACCCTCAAGAAGATGACTTAAACATAAGTTAATTGAAAAATGTTATGGCCTGACTATAGGGAGCATTTAAATGATTAAACATATGTGATGACCAACTAAATGGTGTAGGAGCACCTTGTTCACAGAATGCCTTCAAAAGGAAAAATTGCAAAATTGAATTTTTAACTGTGAAATGTATGTAAAAGGTCATGAAGTGGTCATTCTTAATGTATTTAAGTCCTTAAAGAGGTCTTTAGGAGGTCTATTAAGCAAGTTGGCAAAAATGTTGCTAAAAATGTAAAAGTTGTCAATAAAGCAAAAAAGTGCACAAGTTCAAGAAGACCAAGAGTCAGGAGGGAAAACAAAAGGTTGGATCAATTGAAGTTGGAAAGAAAATTAGTTTAACTATTGTAAAATCTATATAAATCATTCTAATGGGTGAGGAAGAGCAGATTTTGTATTCTTGAGTCATATTAATAAATAAAATTCTTTGTTTTCATATTTTTACAATGTTTTATCCTTTGATCTTGTCCTTGTATGGACTATATAGCAATCTAAAGGCTATATATTTATTTTTTTCCTTAGTGAAAGGTGTTAACAATTATCAAAAGGTGTTTTGAAGAGTTTCCATCAGATTTAGAAGCCAAGTTTTTGTGGTATGCCTGATAACCCAATCAAGGGTTTGAAGGGTCTTATAAGGATTGAATTCACCATCCCACCTATGTAGGTTTAGGAGATTGGTGGGATGGAATTTTTAGAGGTTTTTTATTATGTTTTAAGTGATTTGTGTGTGTACAAGAATAGGAGAGTCAAGAATATGGAGTATGTTGCTACTACAAGGGAAAATATAGAGAGTTCCATGCATGAGAAGTTGTTACATACTAGGGTTTTGAAAGATAACAATGGTAGAGGCTAAAATATTGTTCCTAAAGCATGGACAGATGTTTCTAAACCCATTTCAAGCAGTGGTAGTGCATAAGGTGGTTTGGAATATATATTTCCTTCAAACCCTCATTCATTGGGGATTGTTAATGCTTTATTCAAGGGTTTACTATTTATTTATATTGGTGGATGTTTCCTTCATTAAAGGTTGATTTTTTATGTGTTTTTCAACCTATTCAAAGACTATTTATGGTTATTTAGTGATTTGGAGTTGAATAGATGGTGTTTGCTTTGGAAATCTAACCTAATTTGAAGCAATTACGAGTGGACAGTCAATTGTTCTATGTTATCTTCCAAAAAAAGTTGATCTACTATTGAGGTATGTTTACAAACACAATATTGGGTCATTAATAATTCCCATTTCCTGAAGTGAAGCAAGGTGGGCTTGATGGTATACCCATTTTAAGGGTTTTGCAGTGCTAGTAGAATATTGGTATTTACATGCAAGAAACTGAGATTTTGTGCATATAGTGATAAAAGTGATTGGTTTTGTTTGGGAACTGCTTAAATAATGTTTTCAAAGATGTTTCAATGATTTTGGAAAGGTCCAGGGACCAAATTTGTTGATTTGATGTTTTGGTTAATATGGAACTATGATGCAATATTGGTGTCTTAAGTGCATGAATTTGAAAGTCTGACAAAATAAAGAAATGAGGTAGTATGTTTGGTTTATTTCTGAAAAAATATGATGTTTTAAGATGTTTTATGAGGTCAGTAAAGGTTGTGGATCTTAGTTCCATAAAAGATGTCTTTGTACCTTGATTTTCTTGACAAGTGTTGGAGCAAGTTGAATGAATTGATGAACTCAAAGTTTTTTGGTCAGCTTTTTGTTTTAAATCAGTCAAATCGATGTTGGTTAAGGTATATTTGAATCTGCTAAGGGTCTATAGTATTGATTTGGTGATTGTAGTGATTGGTAGCCTTAATATTAGTATCCATTTGAGTTCAGGTCAGAATTACCCCTGATGTTGGTTGTTATTGGTAGATGCTTTGCATCACTTAGGAATCGGGGCCGATACAGAGAAAGATTTTAATGGCTCAACTCATGACTTAAATGACCAATAACCAGATGCAGTAGGTCAACACAAGATTATAAGGATGGAGGTTTAAGATTGATTACTATGAGGTGAGGGTTTTTGAACTAAAACCTTAAACCCTACTCATGGATGCAGAAGGAAGAAAACCTCAAGAGGAAAAATTTTTCTAGGATTTTTTCAAAATTTTAGTAGCACTACTATATGGGACATGTTAGATTTTCTCCTCAAAATCTTCAAGTCTCTTAGATATATCATTCTTTAGGATGGTGAGAATAAATTTGAATATGTCTCTTAGACATTCAGGAGTCTCATCTACATTTCACATCAACGCTTTTTGTTCATGTCGAAGAGACAATGATGAGACTCTCTTTGATATAGCATTGTCTTGGTGACATGCCATGTGCTGCTATGGGAACACTTTAGACAGGGAATTCAATTTAGTGTTATGACCAAGGGCCTTATTTTTTGGTTTATATTAGTGTCAACCATTATGAAATGGAGATAGGACATATGGTGACTGTGGGAAGATGGGTGAAAATGAAAGTATGCAAAATAACCAAGGTGGATTTTTGGATTATGGACAACATTTAGTTATGAATTTAGGAAAACATTGTAGCTACTGGGAACATAGAGAGTCTTTTTCATGAAGTTGAGATAATTGATAATTTATCTCATCCAAGTGGTTGCTGATTTTCGCCTATTCTTTGGGCACCCCCTACAATTGAGAACACAACACAAAAATTTGGAATCTAACATGCCTTGAGCTTATGGTTGTTAGTTGTATGAGGTGTATCTAGCTATTTTCTATCTAATTATTCTTTTCAAAACCTTCATGTTGCCTTATTCTTATTGTTCTCTTTTTACATTGTTTCAATACAAATAAAAAGGTAGAATTTTTGGCCCCAACAGGACCTTTAATATTATGAAACATTAGTAGTACTTAGTTATCAAATTTCATTAAAGGATAAGTTTTATTAATTTTAATCATTATGTATGTAAATAATCTTATGAATATTTTAGTGAAATAATTTTGTTCCTATTGTTCAATTTAGCTCAAATTATTGGGCACTTGAGATGTCTACACCTTGTGCAAACGTGCAAGTATATTTATCACAGTGTTCCTTAATAATCTAAGTGATATCTCCTCAAGCTACTATGAAAGTATGAAAGGATTTTTAATTCTTGAGTTAATGGAAACTAATCGAAACAACTTATTTAAAATGATTTTAACCCTAGGTAGAGACTAATTAAAGTAAACTATCATAAAGGATTTTAATTCATATCAACTTAGAAACCAATCAACTCTTTCACACAGTACCATCAAATGTGCTCTGATAAATTAGATAGATTTAAATAACTTGAACATACCACTTTGGAGACAATAAAGTAATAAATGAGCATTAAAATCAACACATTAATTGTCCGGTCCATTGTATTACTTAAAAATATAAGCATTATAACAAAAGTCTTTGAAATATGGTATGGATGGATGAATTATGCAATCTATTTTCTTACTAATGCCTACTCTAATGGAATGGAATGTGATAATGATGATATGATATCTCAAACTCAGGTGTTGGTTTCCCTATTTGTATGGGAAGCAACAAGCTTCGAGCCTATTACAAAAATTCACATTATTTCATAAATAGAATAAACATAAAAATATTAAGAGTTTTCTTGTGGATGCACTATAGTCCGTTAATCTCCAACAAGCACCTATGGTCATCTAAGACTTGCTCAAGGCTCATGCACGATGATTGTGTATCCAAAACTATGAAACTTTAGCCCTTGTCACTCCTCTTTTACTTGGCCCATGAAATGAACAAGTTGACCTTTGACAAATGCTCCATGTACCCACTTTTAGAATGAGTTTCTACATTATATATGATGTCTTTCATAGCATACTCCAATTCGAAGATTCTCCCAATTTTTTGGTGTGTCCTCTTAAGTAATTCCTCTTCATCATTAATCACATCATGAATAGGTGGAAGATAGTTGGAAATTTTTTCCTTCCATGTATCTTGATCTTTCAATTATGTTTCTTTAAAGAAATTAGGTAAGGCCATACTCAGTGGTTGACTAAAATCACTCAACTCCTGTGTCAAGGTATTGTGGAAATCCCTATGATCTTTCATGAGTTCCTGGTATTCTTGTAGTGTAGAAGAGTTATCTTCTTTCTTTATAATGATTTGAGACTCTACCTCCTTCATCCTATCACTCAATCTGGTGTTTTCCAATAATGCTACATATGTTTTGTCATGAATTTTCCAAACTTGTTCAACATGTTTGTGCATGTCTTGGAATATCATGCAAACTATTTATGAAGCCATCTCAAAGGTAGTAGTTTTGATTTTTCCCTTTAACTCTTCTTGTTCCTTTCTCATGCCTTCTTTTCCAATATGTTGCTTCTAACATTTCCTCAAGAACTTTCCTTCCATGTTCAACCAATGGAGAATAGAGCCCTGCAGAAGAAGGTAGTTTATCCCTGTAGTTGACCAACTCTTGTTTCAACCTTTCATTTTCTTCTATCAACCGTTGGTTATCCTTTACTAGTTTCCAAATGTGAGCCTTTGTGAATTTGGCCACATTCAAATTCAAATCAGTAGTTTCCATGGGATCTATTTCTCCTACTCTCTATACCAAAAGATGTCCAAAAATATGATCATGATCAACTAGGGAAGGATTTTTCCTTGGTGGATAAAGTGTCCATATATGCAAGGTAGTATTGTTAGGATTAAATCTTGATCCACTGTAGATCTTTTCACCAACTTCATCTATTAAGTGCAAGATTTTATTTTTATTTTTTAGAAAACTATAAAATATAATGGCCAAGCTGATATCCCATCCTGGAAGGAGCATAACCCTAGCCTCTTTCAACAATGCCCTTCCTTTCTCAATAGTCATATGTTTCATTTATCTATCAATTTCATGTTGAATTTATTTTAAAGCATATGCTTCCTTCTCAAGGCCAATGTCCTTCAACCTTTCCCTTATCACCTTTCCTTTATATTCATATATGAAAGCTTTAAATTTAGGATTTAGGACAAAGGCATCATTTGCAATGAACTCTTGACTTGATCCTTCACATCATCAGATAGCTCATCAAAAGCTTCAAAGTTTACAACACTCCTTTCCAATGGCATTTCATATGGAGGAATGACATGAGTATTGATCTATGTGATTTCATCCTCCTCTTCAACATCATCTTCTACCATGATTGGTGTATTAACTAAAAATCTTACCTTTGGAGTAGGCTGAGGTGACAAATGGTCCAATGGTGCTATATTTTTTGCTTTCCTCAAAGAGCCAACATTTCTTCTTATCTCAAATGCCACCAGAGGTACATCCTTTATTATCTCTTCTTCATGTAGAAGAAACTATTCAACTCTCTCCATGGGGTCCTAAATCTCATAAAAATCTTCTACATAAGATGGGTTAGTTTTCAATCTCCATGCCTCATCCATGTAACAATCCTATTGTATGTATTTCCTCTCATGATCACCTGAATATCCTCACAATTCCTGACAACATCGTCAACAACAAACTTATGCTCATATCATTTTAGTTTATAAGAGAATTTGGCATCACTTATAAGGTGCTCAAGGCCAAAATTCTTCCTCTTATTTCCAATTGGCAAGCCATAATAATTTAACTTGCTTCCAACCAAGTCATACCATGATTCAACAATAATGGTGAAATCGCCAAAGCACAAAGTAGAAGGCATGATTTTTTTCCTTCCAAATATTTTCAAATGCATTAAGGTTGAATAAGATAATTTTCTTATAATATTAAGATAAGAAACTCTATCTAACACAATCTTAGGCAACAAATATGGTTCTGCCTCAAATCCATACACCCTAATGATAGTATAATCTAAAAAAGTGTACCAATATCCCCAATTGTGGTTTATCTTTCCATCATGACCTTTCTCCTTTGGTCTAAGAAACCTTTGTACTTTGGGGGATAGATTATAATCACATTTATGACCAAGCAATTTATACAAGAGTTTGACAAAATGCTCCTCAAAGTACAAGTAGTGGGCTCTCCCACATCTGTTATCCCAGACTAATGTCCACATTTACACTAGTCTTGAATTTCCATCACTATCTAGATCTTTTACTCTTAATTCGTCTCCCTAGATTCCCATCACTTGTCCCTCATACAGTATCATATGCATAAGAAGTTAATAGTGCTTGAAATCGATAGCTTCACTGTTATTCTTAATAGCATTAAGAGCACTATTAATGGCCTCCAACAGATACTCTACATAATCATAGGGCCTGGCATCTTGAATTTGAATGTTTGTGGCCAAAACCACGGGAGCTATACTCATGTTGGTAGGGCCCTCAATTCCCAACACTTGGCCAACTGAATAGTATGTGTACTGATAATATTCTTCAAACAATTCTATAGAAAATAGGGGCTTTTCATTGCTAGAAAACCACATAGGTTGATTTCCTAGACCCTTGGGTCTATGCAAAGGTAGCTTCCACCTCTTGTAACTCGTATCCATAGAGCAATACTCCTCCAAAAAGTCTCACAACTACAATTTCCTTTCCAAAGAAGTGTCCAATTGGAAAAGCATGCAAATATAATCACTCATTATGATCATATACTATGACCCATCATGCAAATGAATTTCCCTTGTTTTAGGATTATAATTCCTTTCCAGTGCTCTAATTAACTCTACATTCACAAAACATTTGACATTACTAGCTTCCCTAAATTCAAATTCCATGGGTTCGATACTTGGCTATATCTATATTTCTTCCTATAATGATATATGAACAAATTGTAGCCTCTATGTGGATTCCATACATCTCCCAAATTCTTATGCTTATCTACTAGGGTCTCGCATGATGGGTTTACTTGAGCAATTCTTTATGCTTTAGGCCCAGACCCTGGACACTAATCTATTAAGTCTTAATTGAGAGGTCTAGTTTTAGTTTTTTTTCCTTTTTGCTCTTGTCTTTTTTGGGGTTTTATCCATTCTAACCCTAACAATGTTGTACTTCAAGCTATATTCAAAAATTTACATTTAGCTGAGCCAAGGTGTACTTACTTGAGTGAATGTTGGAATTTCTAATTTGCTTTCTTTCATCCAACTCTGTCCTATGGATGCTTAGCCACAACACCCAATGAATTTTTGTTTCTCAAAGGCTTCTTTTATCAAATTTTAACATACTTAAACTAGCTTTGGTTCATAAATGGTGCTTGTGCCACCCTCTTAATAAAAAATGTGTATTAATGGTAGTTGTCTCTTCATTGACTTAATCTGTCAAATCAATCTAGTGACAATTATTTCATATTTTTTTTATGAGACTCTTATCACAACGTCTATCTCTCTTTGATATCCTTGGCCATCTTTTGAGAAATTTCTAAGAGATATTCAAGCTTCTCTCATTGATATCACAATGTCTCTTCGATATTTACTTCTTAGTTTTCTCCCTAATGATTTTCTTTTTTATTGATGAGACTAGTGGATTTCTCTTACTGACAAGCTTATGTCTCCTCGACATGTCTTTATTTTCTTCCTTGGTAGTAATAGTTGTTGATGATTTCTATGTGACTTTGTTATGTCAGGGAGACTTGAGGTCACCTCTCTCTAACATCCCTTAGTCTCATTGATATTTTGTGCCAGAATGTCAAGGAGACTTTTGATAATGTCTTCTCGATATCTTTGTGTCTCCTCGACACATCATTTTTAAGATGTCAATGAGACCTCATCCAATTTCTATTCGATATTTTTGTGTCTTGCCAATACTTTTTGAGTGTCGGAGAGACTTCTTTTATTCTCTCCTCGACATGTTTATGTCTCTTCGACATTGTTGTTTCATTAGTGCTTGTTCCTCTAGTTATTTACTATTTGTTTTATGAGAACCTCTTGATGTTTGAGAGATGTTTCTCTATTTCTTGAATGTTGACACTTTTGTGATTTTTCAGTGAGACATGTTAGATTCACTCCTTGACATGCCCAAGTCTCTTAGACATGTCACTCTTTAGGATGGTGGGAAGACATTTGAATATGTTTCTTAGACATTCAGGAGTATCATCTACATCTCTTATCATCCGTTTTTGCTTGTGTCAAAGAGTCTATGGTGAGACTCTCTCTGATAAAGCATTGTCTTGGTGACATTCCATGAGTTGGTAGGAGAAAATTTCAGGTAGGGACTTCACTTTATTGTAATGATCAAGGGCCTTATTTTGGTACTTTATACTAATGTCAATTATTATGAAATGGAAATGGAGCATATGGAAAATATGGGAGGATAAGCAAAAATGGAGGTGCGTTGGACAACCAATGTGTATTTTTTAGCTCCAACAACACCAACACATACTATTCTAGGATATGGGAATTGCTATGGAAATTTAATCTCCTAAGGCTCTCACATTATGAGCTAGTAATACAAATAACATTATGTAATTTTTATTTTATCTAACACCGCTTAGTGTAAATAAATGATATTTAATTTTAGCTTGATTTGTTTCTTCATTCTTTCCATAAGAGGAGGCAACTCCACTTTGTGAACTTAGCCCATCTAGGTAAATCAAGAGAAGCAAAGGATCATTAATTTATGCCAAGTGATTGAGGGATCATTTTAAAAAAAATTCTTTGTTGAAATTGTCTTCATCAAATTCAACTTAAATTACAAACTCAACAATTGAGGGACCATTTTTTCCTTTGTTTATTGTCAACCAAGATTGTTGTTTTATCGTTTGTTTGTCTAGTAGTGCTTGGTTTTCCATTATGACATATTGTTTCATTAAATGAACATCAAATAAGGCGATATCATCTTTAAATTGTTTTTAATTCTTTAATTTATGTTTAATTAATTGTGTTTTAATTATAAAATCTCAGATTTGAATGTATCTATGATAACTTTGTCTTCTTAAAAAAAATCCTAAAAAAAAAATCTCAACACATTTAATTGTTTCTGAAAAATTTGTTTGATTGATACTATCCACTTTTTTATATAACTAAAAAAAAATTGTTTAATTATTTTTCAAAGATTTGTTTGATTGATACTATCCACTTTTTTATATAATATATTGGAAAATTGTAAGTTGCAGATGGAAATATCTTCATATAATTTCTAAATTAAGATATTAAAAAATATAAGGATAATTATAAGGATGATTCCAATCTATATTTGATCCTTTTGTAAAAGCAACTCTTCTTAAATGAAAGGGAATTTTATAAAAAAAAAAAAAATTAAAAGAGACAACTCATGTTCCACTAAAATAAATTACATTTCAAAAGAGAAATTATATTTTATTCTAAAAATTATGTAGATCATTACTTATTTCATTTTATTCAAGATTTCTATACTATTGTATTTATGGTTTAATTGCATTAATAGGTGAAGCTAAAAAATTATTGAGAGCTACCAATTATGAAATTGATTTTTTGATACGTAAGATTTTTTAATTAATTAAAAAAGGAAACATACAATCCATCTGCTATGTAGGAAATTTTAGTATTTTGATGCAAAACTAGAAGCTACCATAATTCCTCCACCCAGAACAAGGAATTTAACCATAGAAAAACTTTCAAAATTGGAAGAGCCACAAACTATCCCAAAAAGCCCAAATTCGAGCTATCCATTTCTAGACTAGAGCAATTACTGACAAAAGATTTAAATTGGCCAAATTATAGAAACTCATTTAACTTTGCAAACAACTCAAAATCCGTAACCCAATTGACACCATCATCCACCATTAACCCTAGTAACTTCTTTAAATATTCCACTACAACAACCACTATCATTTAGTGGCGCATGACAGCTACCCTACTCAAGTCCAAGAGGAAGGGGTAAAACCTTATCACCTCATTGGTGCTTCATAAAAGCTCCAAATAACTTGGTCATGGGATACTAGTACCTATAATTGCTTCCTTCAAGATCTCCTCCATGTTTCCAACCAAATCCTTCCTAAATAATTTCACCAACAGTTCCTTCGCCTCCATCTTGGTGACTTGACTATCATCTAGAGAAGCCAAGAAGCATGAGGAAATGTGTGCATTGTCCCTCCCATACTCTTTGCACTCAATGTGACTAGAGTCAAGAACCAACTTTATTGCCACAACTACAAGGGGATCAATATTTAGCAAAATCCACCACAACCTCTGGTTTTTTATCTTTCTGAATGCAGCTTGCCTCGACGTCACCAATAGGGAGATTGGAGTATCCACTCCAAACCATTACAACCCCTCCACCAACATTGCAATGACAAATTTTGAACGCTCAACCATTGTCATCTGTATACAACACCAAAGGCTAAGTACACTCTACCAACTAAAGCACCACCATAAACTAAGCGCCAACACCCAAAACCTTTACTACAATACACAAACTGACGCCACATCCTTATAAATAAACCCGCATTCATCAAGCATTTTGATCTACACACGAGCGAAAGGTTAATTATTGGCAAGGCTAGTTGTCCTTGCTCCAACAATGTTGTTCTGTGTACCCAACTTTGTATGCTAGGTGATAGTTAAAATTTGAGCTCAAACTACCCCTCATTAATGCTCATACTTATAAAAAATCCCTTATTTTATTTTATTTTATTCATTTGTAATTTGTAAAAAATAATTTCAAATATTCTCATATATATTATTTTCAGATAAAATTATAATGTAAAATAAATAATGTACATTATAATTCCCAATTACACAAAAAACAATTCTCGTAATTAAATAGTTTAAAATTAAAATTAAAACTCAACTAATATAATATTTAAATAAAAATTATACTTACTAATTCTAAAGTTTAAAATGGAAAAGAAAATAAAAATAATACAAATCCTTATAATTAATTAAATACTAAACAAAAACAATATGTATATGCGAAAAGAATGTACATTAAAATTCCCATTCTCATTATTTAAATAGTTTTACAATTTTTTAAAAAATCAACTAATATTATCTAAAAAAAATTATAATTGATAAATATTCAGTTTACTTGTTTAAAATTTTAAAATGGAAAAGAAAATAAAAAGAAGAAAAATCCTTATAATTAAATACCAAAAAAAATAGTACAATCCTTATAATTAAATACTTAAAAAAAGCAATATGTATATGCATAGAGTATTTTGTTAACCAAGTGGTTTGTAAATTACCAAACAAGGAATAAAATGATACAATAGTCAATTTAGTTGAATAAAAAGTAATTTTATCTAGCACTTGGTAATTTAGGGCTCATAAAACAAATAATATTTATATGCCTATAAAAAAGTAGAATAAAAAATACTTTAACCACACACGGTAGCAGATATTATGCAACATAGGTAGAAATAAATTATATGCAATCCATACAAGATATTATGCAGCACTGCAGGGTAGACTTTTCTAGGTAGTGTATTATTATAATGTGATAAAATCAAGAAAAGGGTATCAATGGACCAAGTAGTTTCAAGGGTCGAAAATCTGATATCAACCAACAATTGACAGTTTCATGTTTGTCTTCTTCAAATAGGATATGCCTTCGGCATAAAATATGTAGCGCCATCTTGATAAATAGCACCAACTTTTTCAAAAAATTGGAGAAAAATACATTAAACCCTTAATGAACACTCTACCTCTACCCTCAACCCTAGTTAAACCCTAATCCCTCATAACCCCTATACCCTCTACCCTATACATTGGACCCTCAACCCTAATCCCTCAACCATATGTATACCCTAAACCCCTACACCCTCTACCATCCTATACAATATTGGACCCTCAACCCTAATCTGTCAACCATATACCCTCAACCTTAAACCCTCAAGCCTCAATCCTTAAACCCTCTACCCTTTGATCTACCCTATACATTAAACCCTCAACCCTCAATTCTCAATCCTCAACCCTTAATCCCTCAACCCTCAACCCTTAAACCTTAAATCCTCAATCCCTATACCCTCAAACCTCTACATTGGAACCTCAACTCTAATCGATCTTCAACCATATTATACTCTCAAACATCCTAGCTATACCTAAACCATCTACCCTCAATCCTTAATAACATCCCTCAACCCTAAACCATTAACCCTAAACCATCCTTAAACCTTCTACCCTCTTATACCTTAAACCCTAAACTAACATTAAACCCTTTACGTCCCTCTATCGTGAACCCAATATCCTCTTATACCCTTGACCCTAATCCCTCAACCCTTAAACCCTTAAACCCAAGTAAATTACTCTCTACCCTAATCCCTCAACCTTTAAACCCTCGACCCTCTACCCTCTACCCTCAACCCTCTGCAAGTACCCTTAAACCCTAAATTACCCTTACACCCTCTACCCTCTACCCTCTACCCTATATATACATTGGACCCTAATATAATTAACCCTAATCCTTGAACCATGTTATACCCTCTACCCTCAACCCTCAACCCTAGTTAAACCCTAATTTGTTCTCAACCCCTATACCCTCTACCCTATAAATTGGACCCTCAACCCTAATCCCTCAACCTGCATATACCCTCAACCCTCTACCCTCAACCTTAAACCCTCAAGCCTCAACCCTTAAACCCTCTACCCTCTACCCTATGATCTACCCTATACCTTAATCCCTCAACCCTCAACCCTTAAACCCTCAATCCTCAACCCCTATACCCTCTACCCTCTACATTGGAACCTCGGCTCTAATCGACCTTCAACCATATTATACCTCAAACGTCCTAGATATACCCTAAACCCTCTACCCTCAACCCTTAACATCCCTCAACCCTAAACCCTTAAACCCTAAATCAGCCTTAAATCTTCTACCCTCAACCTAATACCCTAAACCCTAAACTATTAAACCCTATACATCCCTCTACCCTCAACCCAATACCCTCTTATACCCTTGACCCTAATCCCTCAACCCTTAAACCCAAGTAAATTACTACTCTCTACCCTAATCCCTCAACCCTCTGTAAGTACCCTTAAACCCTAATCCATTAACCACTCTACCCTCTACCCTCAACCTTAATCCCTCAACCCTATTTAAATCCTTAAACCTAAATTTTACTAAACTCTCTACCCTGTGGACAATGATTTTGGGTTTCCCACACTTGCTTTGCTCCTTCTAGGGTTTTTCACCTAAAAGGATAGAGAAATGGGGTCCAAAATGCAATTTTATACACTCAAAGTTAATGTGTATGAGATTTATTATGTCTAATTAAGATGTACTAATGCACTAATCTAAAAATGGAATGATCTAATGATGCAAAACCTAAGAAATGTGAAGTGTTGGAAAACATAGTGTGATATGCAGAAAGATAAAACAAATGCAATAAATGACAAAATAAAGATGCAAAAAAAAAAATTATGCACCTAGAAACTAATGAGTTGATTAGGGATTTCAAAGACCTCTAAAATTCTAGAAATCTTTATTTTTAAGTCAACTTGGGCACTTACGCTGGACTGGGCGACTTAGTCCCCGATCGAGGAAACTCCCTAGAAAGTTGTTTCTACCAAATAGGTGTCTAAAAATGTGAAAAATTCTAAAAAAGTAGTGCAGTGGGACTAAGTTGCCACTATGGGTGACTTAATCACTTCGGATTTTCTGCAAATCCGAAAAATAGAAACAAAAGACCACAACCTACACCCTACTTTTTGATGGAAATATAGATATGAACCTTCAAAAAACCTTACAAAATAGAAGATATTTTGATTTCTAATGGGTGATTTTCCTTGGTCAAATCCCTAGTTGGTATTTAAACTTTGTGAAGAACAAAATCTGCATAAAACCCTAGCCTTAAGTGTGTCTAAGACTAAGAAAAGCTTAAATATGGCAAGATCATATTCTAATGTGCTAGAATAAGATAAATAAATGGCACATGAATGATGCAAGACTTCAATGCAAGAAACCCTACAACATTTCAAATGAATATAAATGACATCATGAAAAATGTAATACAAACGTTAAGTCTGAAAATAGGAATAAAATGGAAGATGGAATCACTTTGAAAACAAGTCATTAGGTATGATTTGATGGCTAGTTGTATCTCCTCAATCTAGATTTCTCCATGATTCACCATAGGCATCCATGATCAATCCTTTGCAATATGAGATCTTGAACAAAAAGTGAGCTTTGAGACCTGCAAAACCCTAGTTTGTTGTCCTTAAGTTTCAACTTTGCTATAAAGAATCTTCTTGTGAAAGATACTTTTCTCTTGAATTTTAATTTTATTATTTGAAAAATGATTAGGAGATGTGAAAAATGACCTAAAATGTGTATTTATAGGCATCAACACCTATTTTTCCCATTATTTAGACCTAAGAGGCCAACATCCACTAAAAAATTAAATTTAATTGATGAAATCCCCGCTCAAAAGTGGAAAATATCCCAAAAGGGACTACGTCGCCACCATGGGAAACTTAGTTGATAGAAACAAGGTTGGATTGAGTCAATCACTAGCTCAATGCTCTGGGTCTCCAGTTGATAACCCTTGGTGTTTCTCTCCACCACTCAACCTGTAGGTCCCCAAAGTAATTAGGCACCCCTGGTCTTTTCTGCCAACCTTGCTATCAAGTTCCAAATCATTCACAATGCCTTAATCAATCATTTCTTGGTGCTTTTCCTATCTTCACCAACTAGCCCTTAATCAGCTTAAAGACCAATTAATCACTAAATTCTTCCTAACCTCATTTCAGGGGTGTGTATAGGGTTTCAAAGCTTCAAAATAGTCTAGAGAGGGTTCTTGTTCCACCTCCATACACCTCTTCCCTATTGCTTTTACAAAACCCTAGTCTAGGGTTTGGGGAGGGCTACTAGGATTAGGCCTCCTCCAACAAGAAAAATGTTTAATAATCCTCCCTGCTAAAAGAACACCATAAACTCAAAGAAAGAACCCTAGCTTAATTTTATAACACTTCAAGATTTTAGTGGTTTCAGCCCTTCTCAGGCCATACACAGGGCTATTCCAGATTTTGAGAATTTTAGGGCTTTTTTAAGCCTTTTCTTGGATACAAGGAGGACTGTCTTCTTCCTTCTACCTCCAGATGACTTGGTGATGATTCTTGCCACCTGTCAGACCTTTGTAAGGTCTCCAAAAATCTTTTCACACCCTGGGTTTCTAGTGGTCAAACACCCCTGCAACGATGGAAGAAACTTTTGCACTGTCTTTCCTAACCGAGCAACACAAACTCGCCTAGGAAATGATTATAATCTTGCCTTCATAACTCACAAAGACTCCCATATTTAAACTATATACAAGGATGGAGTCTAGCTTATTTTCCACTACTTCCATACTTCCTAGTACGGGCAGGAAACAAGCTAAAACCCCATATTTCTGATCTTTACCAGTCAAAACAACAAAAAGAAATAATACTGTATTTACACAATAACAGAAAGCAATGGAGAAACTAATTGAAATGTCACAAGAAATTTTAAAAAAAAATTCACTACATGCATTTTAACTCAACAAAATCTTTACTTAATCCATTCCTTGTAGCTGTCACACGCAAGAATAGAAAAATCAGCCTTTTTCCAACAAGAATCATTGTTTTCTTTTATTGTTCTCCTGAACTGCCAACATACAAAAATTTTAACCCCTTAAAATGGTTGATATATCTCTTTTACAATGCCAAGAAACAGTTAGGTTTTCAAATTTGAGCCTAAGAACGGCCAAAAGCCTAACGTTGGAAAACACAGTGTGTTTTTCAATTTTTGACAAAAACTTAAGAACCAACCACAAAAAGATTTCCCAAGTTATTTAACTTTTACCTAAACACCATAAAGGTCCCCAACCACCAATAAGATGGTCCCCAAGACCATACAAAACACAACAAAAATATTTTAACCAAAAACTAAAAAAAATAAGCTTGCACCTTGCCAGGTGCTCCAACTGTGCCAGGTGTAGTAACTTTTGCACTGTCTTTCCTAACCGAGCAACACAAACTCGCCTAGGAAATGATTATAATCCTACCTTCATAACTCACAAATACTCCCATATTTACACTATATACAAGGATGGAGTGTAGCTTAGTTTCCATTGCTTCCATACTTCCTGGTACGGACAGGAAACAAGCTAAAACCCCATATTTATGATCTTTACCAATCAAAACAGCAAAAAGAAATAACACTTTATTTACACAATAACAGAAAGTGATGGAGAAAATAATTGAAATGTCACAAGAAATGTTTAAAAAGGTTTCACTACATGCATTTTAACTCAACAAAAGCTTTATTTAATCCATTCCTTACAGCTATCACATGCAAGAACAGAAAAATCAACCTTTTTCCAACAAGAATCACTGTTTTCTTTTATTGTTCTCCTAAACTACCAACATACAAAACTTCTAACCCCTTCAAATGGTTGAGATATCTCTTTTACAATGCCAAGAAACAGTTAGGTTTTGAAATTTGAGCCTAAGAACGGCCAAAAGCCTAATGTTGGAAAACACAGTGTGTTTTTCAATTTTTGACAAAAACTTAACCGACCACAAAAAGATTTCCCAAGTTATTTAAATTTTACCTAAGCATCATAAAGGTCCCCAACCACCAATAAGATGGTCCCCAAGACCATACAAAACACAACAAAAATATTTGAACCAAAAACTAAAAAAAATAAGCTTACACCTTGCCAGGTGCTCCAACTGTGCTAGGTGCTCCTACACCATTCACCCCCTCTCAGCACAAATATCAAGAACTAGAAGGAGGGATAATTTCTAGGTCAATGCCAAGTTTCTTGAGCTGATCTTCTTGTACCCATGTAGCTTATGAGTCAGGTTTATTCTTCCACTTGATAAGGTGCTCCATGTAGACCTTATTCCTTGTAGACTTTTTCACTCTGGACTGTAAGACCTTCTTTGCCTGAAGCTTGTCTTGTTGAGGAAATTTCACATTACTGATGTCTTTTAGAACTTCCTGACTGGTCTGACCCTCATCATTGACCGATCCCTTGTACTTGATCAAATCAACAACGTTGAACACTAGAGAGATACCCAAATCTGATGGGAGTTCTACCTTGTATGCATTCTTCCCATACTTAGCTAATACCTTGCATGGTCCTACTCTTTTCATCTACATTTTGGTTGAAATTCCCTTCTACAATCTTGATTTTTTAAGATGAACCATAACATAATCACCTACTGCAAACTACACATCTCTCCTTGACACATCAACTTTATCTTTCAATTTTTGTGTTGCTGTTGTGATTGTCTTCTTAACCTACTCATGGATCTCCTTCATGGTCTGAGTGAATTCTTCTGCATGTCCACTCCTATTATCCATTGTTTCAAGGTCTCTAAGTTCACAAACTCCTCCTAGGTGCATCCCATACACAACTTCAAATGGACTTTTCCCTGTAGTTCTGTTCACACTATCATTATAAGCATACTTAGCTTGAGAAATTACCATATCCCAGGTCTGTCCATATTCCTTTGTCAAGCACCTCAGAAGATTACCTAAAACTCTGTTAACCACCTCTGTTTGACCATCAGTTTGAGGATGGTATGCTGATCCAAATGAGAGATTTGTACCCAATCTGCTCCACAGTGTTTTCCAAAAATGGCTCATGAACTTCACATCCCTGTCTGATACAATGCTCAATGGCAATCCATGGATTCTTACAACTTCCCTGAAGAAAATATGGGCAATGTAACTTGCACCATGTGTAGTCTTGCAAGGAATAAAGTGACTCATCTTGCTGAATCTGTCCACAACTACAAAAACACTATCAAAACCAATTTTAGTCTTGGGAAGACCTACCACAAAATCCATGCTCACACACTCCCATGGTCTGTTAGGAATAGGCAGGGGCTGATACAACTCAGCATTGCTAGCTCCCCCTTTGGCTTTCATGCAAACAACACACTGTTCTACATACTTCCTAACATATCTTGCCAACTTAGGCCAGTAATAAAATCTTTGTACCAGCTCTAAAGTTTTATTTATTCCAAAATGCCCACTAAGACTGCCATTATGTTTCTCTTGGATCATATTTTCCCTCATTGATCCTCTTGGGACACATATCAGATTGCCCTTGAATAACAATCCATTTTGTAGAGTATACTCAACATATTGAATATGAAAATGATTTGCAAAATCTGAACATACTTTGTAGGCTTCTGAGAAATCTTCATCCTCACCATAGAGGTCTTTGAAACTCTCCAATCCAATGCTTTTCAGTTCGATCTCCTGCACTGTCAACATTCTCTTGCTTAATGCATCTGCCACCTTGTTTTGTTGTCCCTTCTTGTGCTTAATGGTAAATGTAAAGGCTTGGATGTACTCCATCCATTTCAAATGTCTATTGATTAACTTCTCTTGGGTGTTGATGTAACTGAGTGCCTGGTTATCTATGAAAACCACAAACTCTTTGGGCAATAAATAATGCCTCCACTTCCTAAGGGACTGCACTAAAGCATAAAATTCCAGATCATAGGTGGAGTATTTTTGTTTGGCTTCATTTATTTTTTCACTAAAGAAGGCTACAGGCCTACCTTCTTGACTAAGGACTCCTCCTACTGCTACTCCACTTGCATCACACTCAACTGTAAAAAAGTTATCAAAACTAGGCAACAACAAGATTGGTTGAGTTGCCACTTCTTGTCTCAGCTTTTCAAACCCTCTATCAGCCTCTTGACTCCATTTAAACTTTTTTTTTCTAACCACCCTTGATTGTATCTAGTACTGGTGCACATATGCCACTAAAATTCCTGATGAATTTTCTATAAAACTGAGCTAAACCATGAAAAATTCTTACCTCTGTTGTTGTGGTTGGTGTAGGCCAGTTTAGGATGGCTTCCACCTTACTTGGATCCATCTTCAGGGTTCCTTGGGAGACTACAAAGCCTAGATACACAAGTTCTTGTTTGAAGAACTCACACTTCTCAAGGTTAATTGCCAATTGTTCTTCTTGCAGCCTTTTGAGAACCATCTCCACATGTTTCAAATGTTCTTCTGCTGTCTTACTAAAAATTAGTATGTCATCCAAGTAGACTACCACAAAAATCCCTATGAAATCCTTAAGCACCTCATTCATTAGTCTCATGAACGTGCTAGGGGCATTTGAGAGGCCAAATGGCATCACTTTCCACTCATACAAACCATCATTTGTCTTAAAAGTTGTCTCCCATTCATCACCCTCCTTGATTATAATTTAATGATACCCGCTCTTAAGATCTAACTTGGTGAATAATTTTGCACCTCCAAGGCAATCCATTAAATCTTCAATCCTAGGTATTGGGAATCTATACCTAATTGTGATTCTATTAGTTGCTCTAGAATAAGTACAAAGTCTCCATTTACCTCCTTTTTTTGTTGCTAAAACAACTGGGACTGCACAAGGGCTGATGCTCTTTTGAATTAGACCTTGATTCAACAATTCTTCCACTTACCTTGCCACCTCTTGGTTCTACTCAGGTGTAAGCTTGTATGCTGCTTTGTTAGGCAATGAGGCTCCAGGTATGAAGTCAATTTGATGACTTATTTCTCTCTTTGGTGGTAGAGTTGCAGGTGTTCCATCACTCACTATGCTCTTGTACTTTTCTAGCAGCCTTTGAACTGTTTCAGGTATGACTGTCTTCTCAGCCTTTTCTTCCCCTTTGGATTGCATTAGGACCACATAACCTTCATTCCCTTGGTGTAGATCCTTGATGAACTCTTTTCCACTACTCAAAATAATGTTAGGAACCTTGGACTGTCCCTCATCATCCTCAATCAATGATTGCAACTTGAAGGTTCTTCCATCCTTCTTGAATTCTATGGTGTTCTCCTTCCCATGATAGATAGCACCTTTGTCATATTTCCATGGCCTGCCAAGAAGAATATGGCATGCATCCATGGGTAGTACATCACAAATCAGCTTGTCTTTGTAGCCTCCAATTGAGAATTCCATTGTAACCTGCTCATTCACTAGAAAACTCTGCCCTTTATTCAGCCATGTGACCTTGTAAGGATTGGTATGAGGTACCTTCTGCAATTTAACTTAGTTACTGCCTCCTCAGAGATGATATTATCTATAGAACCAGAATCTACAATGACCTTGCATACCTTTCTCAATATCTTGCACCTTGCTCTAAACAAAGCTCTCATTTGCTTGGGTTCTTCCTTGACCGGTTGTCTGATTAGCACTCTATTAAACATCAGATTTTCTCCTACTTTTGATTCTATATGACTGATCTCAGGTGATTTGACACTCACGGTGTCCTCTTATGCATAGGCCACTCTCTTCTCATTGCTAGATGAAGAAGCTTTCTCCTGGCACCTATAAGCTAGATGACCTAGCTGATTGCAGTGGTAACATTTTATGGTGGCAAAGTAAGAGTTACTTCTGCCTGCTCCTCTTCCTCTGCTTGAACCCCCTTAAGGTCCTCTTCCTCTATTAAATCCTCCTCTTGATGATGTTTCACCTCCATGCTCAGTAATCTTAGATTCTCCTTGGTTTCTTTGTTCATTACCTCTTCCTTGGTAACCTCCATGCTGTCCTCTTTGATCTCTGCCTCTGCCTTTGCCCTTAGAGGACTGATCATGCTTTCTTTTATTCCTCTCTTCAATCTTTATAGCCAGCTGATAACATTGGTGGACTATCTTGGGGCTGAGTAAAGCCATCTCTTCCTATATGTTCCACTTCAAACCATTAAGGTACCTAGCCACTTTTAGGCTCTCATCTTCTGCCTCATTTGATCTCAAGCAAAGCTTTTAAAACTCTTTAGTATAGAAGTTGACATCTTGGTCTTTTTTTCTTAAACTTTTCCTCTTCTTGTGGAGTTGGATCTCATAGTCATCTGGCATATATGCTTCCTTCACCTTAGCAACCATTCCTTTTTAGGTTGATATGGGCTGCTTGCCTTATTTCTCCCTTTCAGTCTGGACAAATTTCCACCATGTCAAAGCTAATCCTCTCAACCTTGACTTTGCAACCTTCACCTTATGTGCTTCTATGACTCCATCACACTCAAAGTGATTCTCCATTCCATCTATCCAGTCCATGACCAAATCAGGATCCATCTTTCCATGGAATAGTGGTACACCCTCAAGTCCTTTTCCACTTAGGGCTTTTAATGCCTTCAAGAAAGGCTCCTCCTCTAGAACTGGGTTAGGTTCAGGGACTTTGTCCTCCTCTGTAACCTCTTCCTCTTTTGGCACTTTACCTTCCAATCTTGCATCATTCAATGCCTTCTCCAATTGCTCTATTCTTTCTTTCAAGGACTTTTTGTCCTCTTCTTGTTCTTCAACCCTCTTGGATAACTATGCATTTGTCACCATCTTGGGAATTTCACTTGACTCAACTTCTGACATATAAGCTGCTTTCCCAAATCTTTAGCTGGGCTCTGATACTAATCTGATAGAAACAAGGTTGGATTGAGTCAATCACTGGCTCAATGCTCTGGGTCTCCAGTTGATAACCCTTGGTGTTTCTCTCCACCACTCAACCTTTAGGTCCCCAAAGTAATTAGGCACCCCTGGTCTTTTCTACCAACCCTGCTATCAAGTTCCAAATCGTTCACAATGCCTTAATCAAACATTTCTTGGTGCTTTTCCTCTCTTCACCAACTAGCCCTTAATCAGCTTAAAGACTAGTTAATCACTAAATTATTCCTAACCTCATTTAGGGGTGTGTATAGGGTTTCAAAGCTTCAAAAAAGTCTAGAGAGGGTTCTTGTTCCACCTCCATACACCTCTTCCCTATCGCTTTTACAAAACCCTAGTCTAGGGTTTGGGGAGGGCTACTAGGATTAGGCATCCTCCAACAAGAAAAATGTTTAATACTCCTCCCTACTAAAAGAACATCATAACCTAAAATAAAGAACCCTAGCTCAATTTTATAACACTTCAATATTTTAGTGGTTTTATCCCTTCTCAGGCCGTACACAGGGCTATTCTAGATTTTGAGAATTTTAGGGCTTTTTAAGCCTTTTCTTGGATACAAGGAGGACTATCTTCTTCCTTCTGCCTCCAGATGACTTGGTGATGATTCTTGCCACCTATCAGACCTTTGTAAGGTCTCCAACAATCTTTTCACACCCTGGGTTTCCAGTGGTCAAACACCCCTGCAACAATGGAAGAAACTTTTGCACTGTCTTTCTTAATCGAGCAACACAAACTTGCCTAGGAAATGATTATAATCCTACCTTCATAACTCACAAAGACTCCCATATTTACACTATATACAAGGATGGAGTATATCTTACTTTACACTACTTCCATACTTCCTGGTACGGGCAAGAAATAAGCTAAAACCCCATATTTTTGATCTTTACCAGTCAAAACAGCAAAAAGAAATAAGACTGTATTTACACAATAATAGAAAGCGATGGAGAAACTAATTGAAATGTCACAAGAAATGTTTAAAAAGGTTTCACTACATGCATTTTAACTCAACAAAATCTTTACTTAATCCATTCCTTGCAGCTGTCACACGCAAGAACAAAAAAAATAGCCTTTTTCCAACAAGAATCACTGTTTTCTTTTATTGTTCTCCTGAACTACCAACATACAAAACTTCTAACCCCTTAAAATGGTCGATATATCTCTTTTACAATGCCAAGAAACAGTTAGGTTTTCAAATTTGAGCCTAAGAATGGGCAAAAGCCTAACATTGGAAAACACAATGTGTTTTTCAATTTTTGACAAAAACTTAAGAACTGACCACAAAAAGATTTCTCAAGTTATTTAACTTTTACCTAAGCACCATAAAGGTCCCTAGCCACCAATAAGATGGTACCAAAGACCATAAAAAACACAAAAAAAATATTTTAACCAAAAACTAAAAAAAATAAGCTTGCACCTTGCCAGGTGCTCCAACTATGCCAGGTGCTCCTGCACCATTAGTCCCACCATGGATTTTTGGGTGGGTTTCATGAAATTTGAGTGGTATTTGTCAAGATTTAAGTTGTTTTTTATAGAAATATGCCTTAAAGTCCAAAATCATGAGCATTAGGGGCCTATAAATGCAATTTTTAAGGGGTGATTGATGCAAGGTGTCTAAAATAGGACCTAATTAGGTCATAGATTGTACTTTATATAAAGGAGTACAATTTTTGTGTCCACATACCCTAATCCCTCAACCCTCAACCCTTAATTAACCCTCTACCCTCAACCCTAGTCAAACCCTAATCCCTCAACTCCTATACCCTCTACCCTATACATTGGACCCTCAACCCTAATCCCTCAACGTATATACCATATATGTACCTTGAACCCCTATAGAACCCTCTACCCTATACATGATTGGACCCTCAACCCTAATCCCTCAACCATATACCCTTAGCCCTCTACCCTCAACCTTAAACCCTTTACCCTCTACCCTCTAATATACCCTATACATTAAACCCTCAACCCTCAATTTTCAACCCTCAACCCTTAATACCTCAACCCTCAAGCCTTAAACCCTAAATACCTATACCCTCTACCCTCTACATTGGAACCTCAACCCTAATTGACCTTCAGCCATATACCCTCAAATTTCCTAGCTATACCCTAAACCATCTACCCTTAACCCTTAACGTCCCTCAACCCTAAACCTTTAAACCCTAATCCGGCTTAAACCTTCTACCCTCTACCCTCAATCCAATACCCTAAACCCTAAACCATTAAACCTTCTACTTCCCTCTACCCTCAACCAACCAATACCCTCTTATACCCTCGACCCTAATCCCTCAACCCTTAAACCCAAGTAAATTACTCTCTACCCTAATCCCTCAACCCTTAACCCTTAAACCATCAACCCTCAAATACCCTTAATTAACCCTAATCCCTCAACCCCTATACCCTATACCCTATACATTGGTCCATCAACCCTAATCCTTGAACCGTATACCCTCAACCCTCAACCCTCAACCCTACTTAAACCCTAAACCCTTACACCCTCTACTAGCTCTACCCTCTACCCTAGTATACATTAAACCACCCTCAACCCTCAATTATCAACCCTCAACCCTTAATCCATCCCTCCCTCTCTACCCTAATCCTTCAACCTTGTACCCTCAACCCAATACCCTAAACCCTAAACCATTAAACCATCTATGTCCCTCTACCCTCAACATCCCAATACCCTCTACCCTAATTGACCCTAGTAATCCCTCAACCCTTAAACTCTTAAACCCATGTAAACTCTCTACCCTAATCCCTCAACCCTCAATCCTTAAACCCTCAAGTAGCCTCTACCCTCAACCCTTAAGTACCCTCAACCCCTATACCCTCTACCCTATACATTAAATACCATTAACCCTCAATTCTCAACCCTCAAGTAGCCTCTACCCTCAACCCTTAAGTACCCTCAACCCCTATACCCTCTACCTTATACATTAAACTATTGTTAACCCTCAATTCTCAACCCTCAGCCCTTAATCTGCACAAAGTACTGTGGTAAAGGAAAAAATTGCTTTTTTTATGATTATCTAGAGGAATAAATGGGTATATACAAAGGGAATGTTGGTGATAGTATGGATCTTGTCACACAAATTATTACATTTCATGTTAATTACAATGAATTTAACCAAAGGCAGTAGATCTTTTTATGTGAGTGAAATGTAGGCAAGCAATTGAAGGCTAGTGAATATTGGGGAAGAATTTTTTGTTTTAACACCCTTAATCCCTACTAGATCAGAAAAATTAGGTGCTAAATTAGGCACCAAAATAGGCTCTAAAGCAGGTGCTAAAATAGGTGTTACATCAAGCGCTACTATGGGTGCTAACATAGACACTAATCTAGTTACTAATTTAGGCACTAATCTGGGCATTACCGTAGGCATCATTTTTAGTGCTAATCTTGGCATTAATCTAGGTGTTAATATGGGCACTACACTAGGTGTTAATATCAACACTAATCTTGGCACTAATTTCGACACCAATTTGCACCTAAATTAGTGCCAGATTATTTTGGTTGGCACAAAAAACACCAAAAATAATGTCATCTTGAAAAATAGTGCCGACTTTTCCCAAAAAATGGAGAAAAATACATTAAAACAGTGAGTGGGAGAAAAAATGGAGCTAATTACAGGGATTTTTTTGTAGTGTTTCTTGCATGGGGATCTTGAAGAATTATTTTATATGTGATAAACTAATAGTTTTATGATAAAAGGAAAGGGAAATTTAGTTCATAGGATGAAATGGTCATTGTATGGTCAAAAATAGTCACCCTATTTGTGGTATTTAAAGTTTGATGCCCTTACATAAAAAGTTGGTTTTTAAGGAGAAAATAAGAGAATTTTTTATGCTAAAATTATTAATGATCATATTCTAATTATTATCTTATATTTGAATGACATGTTTATTGGTGATAATATGATTAAGAATCTCAAAACTTAACTTTCTAACATATTCAATATGAAGGATTTAGGGGATACAAAATACATTCTTGTTATGGATATCAATAGGTATACGCTAAATAAAAATATCAAGATAAGTTAAACATTACAAGCAAGTTAATTCTTTTTTGTAGAGATTTACTATGTAAGATTGTAAACTAGTAAGTATTCCTTTATCAAGTGGCACGAAGAATGTTTTAGATATTTGTCCTAAATTAGATGACAACTGATGTAGAGGGCTTGACATGCTTTGATACCACTAATGAAAAGGGATACTCTCCCTTCAAAACTAAAATCAAACACACAAAAAGAGACTTGCAAGATGACTATAATATGCCTTTAAATTTTAGATTTAAAGAAAGAAAATCAACAAAATTATATTTGCTTATATCATAAAATGATTGCATCAAAATGAATCTTATATGCTTCCTTACAATATGGGCTTCACACATACAAAAATATACAACACATGTGTCTTCAACAATCTATCTTCATTCCAACATAATCTAGGTATGCAACCACAATTCACCCAAAATCGCCCCTTCTCCAAATGAACAAGCATCAATATATAAAGAATGTGACATGAGGAGAAAACCATTATTGGTTTCCAAAAACAACCTTCAATTACCACCTTGAAATCAAACAACCCACTTTGAGGAGAATAAAATATTAAATATAAAATACTTAATTGTAAATATGACCCATATATGGACCCCTAGCTCTTGGCCAATGATCTTGGCCAACTATGACACTTTCATTGATTCCTAATGGCTCCAACGACTCCAAATATAGTCATGAAAAAACATGCAAGCATTTTGTCACAAACATGCAAATGCATGCAAGGCATGTAATTGAACATGTAAGAACATGCACCTCAAGTGGTCCCCATGAAGAAATGGGATGCCCAAAAGGAATATTTCCCCATTTATGCCTTAGAAAAATTTATCAAAACATAATTCCATCAAACTTACATTTACAATTTTTCCACAAGGGAATTTACAAAGTTGCAAATTAAAATATTTATTCTCCGAAACCGTAAGCCATTATTGAAAATAAATAGAAAATAAAAAATGAAATTTTTGGTGATGCAAGATTATTAGTACCCCTAGATGCTCTTGCATCAAACACCTAGGATAGGAAAAATTTTGTGAATATGGATTCACAAAATGGATTTGAGTGGTAGTACACCCCTTTTGGATTGCAGGAAATCCTCAACAAACTCCATCATTAAATTTGGTACCTACAATTAATTCTTCTTTCTCATCTTCCAACACTTAGCCAAAAAAGGCTTCCTTCTCTAACAACTCTTCTCTTCAATGAACCTCTTGAATGTGGAATCAATTCCACCATACACTAACCACCTCCTTATAGTGTAATTCATATCCTCCTCTAGTCTTGTGGGATTCAACCCGCCATAGTTCATCCACCTCCACCAATTTGTACCAGCACTTAACTCTGCAACACCATACAAATCCTTCTCTACATACCAATCATCTTTAAAAAACTCTAATTAAACCATCTCATCTACATCCACTAACTCATCCATCTCAACATGAAAATAATTATTCTCAAACTCATTGAAATTTGAATTCACCTCTTCATCACCTATTGTATCTTCAACTTTATTTTCTCCATTCATGCCTTCTACAAGACATGCAAATGTATCACTCCTTGTCCTATAACTAGTGCTATAAATTTAATTTTAGTAACACAATCAAGATATTCATCCTTTCCATCTTCCTTCTATGTATCCATTTCAATTTTAATAACACAATAAAAATATTCATCCTTTCTATCCTACAACAAATTGTCATTCTTAGAAATATCTTTATCAAACTCCTCTTTTACCTTCACCTCATGTTTCTCAATTTTGACCTTCTTAAATTGATTCAATTTTTCAACAACTTTATCCTTTTCTGCATTCTTATCCTCATCAAAACATATATTAAAATTAGATTTTACCTCATTGCTTATTTAAAAATATGTAGACCATGACTTGTGGACATTTTTTCTAGAACTATGCCAATGAGCATGAAACAAGAAGATTGGGATCTAATGGATCATGAGGCTAAGGGTTTGATAAGAATATGTTTAGTTGATTCAATACTCCTAAATTTTCATGAAGAGAAGATCGTTGCACTTCGTTGGAATAAACTTGCTCAAATTTATCAAGATAAATCCTTGGTAAATAAGTTGTTCCTGCAAAATAAGATGTATTCTCTACAGATAGAAGAAGGAGGATTTTCCGTAGATCACTTGAATTCATTCAACATGCTTGTTTCCTAGTTGAACTCTTTTCATGTGAAAATGGAGGAGGATCTTTGCATGACTTTGATATGCTCACTTCTAGATTCTTGGGACTGTACCTTCTCATTTCCATTGGAAGTACCACTACCAACTTTAAGTCATATGGTGTTGTGGCATCATTTTTATCTAAAGAGATGCGGAGAAAATATTCTAAAATGGCTAAGGAGGCTTTAGTGGTTCAAGTAAGAATGAAATAAAAAGGAAAAAAGAAGAACATGAAGTAAGAGAATTCATAATCCAAATATCATGGGAGATCTAAGTCTCCTACTAAGACCAAGGAAAAATGTTTAAATTGCAGAAAAATTGGTCACTTCCATAAAGATGGTAAGGAGGAGACAAAGAAGAAAAAAAATACTTTCTCTGATTCTGAATCTAATAAATCCTCTCAGGATGACAATAGATGCATATGTCGCTTCCTTGGAAATGCATGCATTGCAAGATGTGTGGCTAATAGAATCTGGTGCTTCCTTCCACATGAATTCACATGAAATTTGTGATGGTGGAAAGGTGTACTTGGGTGATGATTTTCACCTAAAAATTTTTGGTCATGGAAGATTCAAGATAAGATTCCTAGATGGTAGAGTAAAGGAGATCGATGGTGTCCTACATATCCCTAGTTCGACACATATTCTTCTTTCTATAAGTAAGTTGAATGATGCAAGTGTGCACATTGTCTTCTCAAATGGTGGATGCAAGATGAAAAGAGGAGCTATGGTGCTTGCTAAGGGTGTTTGGATATGTACTCTATTTTAGCTAGATGCATGCACAATTCAATGTAATAGTTCTTCTGTGGAAAATAAAAGAACTTTTGAGTCACTATCATTACCATTAGAACCAACAACAAAGAAGAAAGTTTCATCCACTTCCGATGGTTGTGCTTTCTTGATACCCAAGGTTGCTCATGCTTTGGAAATGAAGTTACCTATTGAGAAGAAAATTATTTGGCCCCAAAGAATTGGTCACATTGGTGAAAAGGGTTTGAGAACCTTGAAAAATAAATTCCTTGTTGATGGGCTTGATGATTGCAATCTTGAGTTCATTGTTTATGAACATCATGTCTATGGAAAGAAAAATTACATTATGTTTTATCACAATTCTCACAAATCTTCTAGGGTTTTGGACTATGTGCATTCTAATGTTTTTGGTCCTATAAATGTTCCTTCATTATTAAAATCTATATATTTTGTTTCTTGCATAGATGATTATAGTAGAAGTAAAATTATTTATTTTCTTTGAAGTAAAGTTGAAGTATTTAGTTAGTTTAAGGAGTCTAAGGCCTTGGTATAAAATCATACTGGTAAGAAGATTAAGTGTTTGAGGATTGAAAATGGTGGTGGGTTTTGTTATGTTTATTTCGATAAGTTATATAAATAACATGGGATTGAAAGGCATAAGACAACCCTATATACCCATAAACAAAATGGAGTTGTGAAGAGGATGAATAGGATGTTGATGGAGAGGGCTAGGAGTATGTTAAGTGGAGATTACCTTGAACAAACATTTTAGGCTGAATTTGTTGCCACTTCTTGCTATTTGGTTAGCATATCTCCTACATCATCTCTTGTCGAGAAGACACCTATGGAGGTCTAGTAAGGAAAAAATCCCTCATTGAGACATCTTAATGTGTTGGTTGTGAGGTATATGCTCATGTACCAAGGGAGAAAATTTTGAAGTTGGAAAACAAAGTTGTTAAGTGTATCTTCATCAAATATGGTATTGGTGTGAAACAATACAAGCTTTGGGATCTATTGGCTGAAAAGTTTCTCTATAGTCGAAGTGTTATCTTTAGAGAGATGAAACCTTCTTCCACTATTTTATAGCCTACAAAAGAAAAAAATAAATATGTGGTTTAGCTTCCTCTTGACCCTAAGAAAGGTGAATTTGAAGTCCAAAATGGACCTAATGATGAGGAGAGCTTGAGAAGTTTTGAAAGTTCTAAAGAAGAAGAACTTCAACCTCAACAATTAAGGAGGTCTATGAGAGATAGGCAACAACCTAATAGGTTTGGTTATTCATTGTTGGATTCAAATTATATTTTTGTTTTTATTGCTAACGTTGATGAGCTAAGGACTGTGAAAGAGGCTATGGGTATGAGTGAGGCAAAAACTTGGATGAAAGGCATGGATGAGATGGTTGCATTGAAGAAAAATGATACATGGGATTTGGTGCCCTTGTCTGAAAGAAACAAACCTGTTGGTTGCAAATAGGTGTTCAAGAATAAATTTGGTCTTGATGGTAGTGTTGAGAAGCATAAAGCAAGGTTGGTCACGAAGGGATATTCACAAGTGGAGGGAATAGATTATAGTGAGATATTCTCTCTCGTTGCAAAGCTAATATCTATTCAATTCCTATTATCACTAACAGTAGCATATGATTTAGAAGTGGAGCAGATGGATGTGAAAATGAATTTCCTTCATGGTGATTTGGAGGAAGAAATCTATATGTCACAAACTAAATAGTATGTGGTTAAATGTAAAGAAAGTTTGGTATGTAAGTTGAAAAAGTCTCTATATGGTTTTAAGCAATCTCCTAGGATGTGGTACCAAAAAATTGACACCTTTGTGTTGAGTTTTGGATTTTTGATATCTAAATCTAATCATTATGTTTACTACAAAATTGTTAATAATTGTTTTCTTATCATTGCATTGTTTGTTGTTCATATGTTGTTTTTTGGGAAAGATAAAAGTTTGATTTTAGATCTGAAGTCCTAGTTGTCATCACAATTTGAAATGAAGGATTTAGGGGAAACTCGATATATCTTGGGGACAAAGATCAGAAGAGACAAAGTTGATAGAAAGATTTGGTTAAGCCAGAGTAAGTATGTGAATGTAGTGTTGGAGAGATTCAACATGACAACTTGTAGATAGTTAGTTTTTCCTATATTGCAAGGGGCGAAGCTTTTTGTGGAAAATTTTCCAAAATTACCTTTTGAGATGGAGGACGTGACCAAAGTACCCTATTCTAGTGTTGTAGGTAGTTTGATGTATGTTATGGTTTGTATGAGGCCAAAAATTTCCCAAGAAATGGGAGTCCTAAGTCATTTTATAGCTAATCCTAGATGGGTACATTGGGATGCAGTTAAGAGAGTGTTTAGATACTTGTGGGGTACTTTTGAGTATGCCATGTGCTTTCATGGTTATCCTATTGGACCTTGGTATTTAATTTGTATTCATGGGTTTGTGGATTCTGATTAGGCAAGAAATATTAATACTAGGCGATCCACTAGTGGATATGTATTCATGATGTTTGGTGGTGCCATTAGTTAGATGAGTAAGTGGCAAGTTGTAGTTGTTTTTTCCATGACAAAAGCAGAGTACATGACAACTACTCATGCTTGTAAGGAATCCATTTGGCTTAAGCATTTTTGTTAAGATGTTGGACTTGATGTATGATAGATCACTATATATTGTGACAGTTAGAGTGATATTTTTTGGGCAAAGAATCCTACTTTCTATGCTAAAAAAAGATCATTGATATTTTTTTTCATTTTTTTCATGATATGGTGGAAGATGGAAAGGTGAATTTGGAGAAGGTTAATACTTTGGCGAATGTTGCAAATGCATTGACAAAGCTAGTGAGCATAGAGAGGTTCATATGGTGTTGGGAGTCTATGGGTCTCACAACCTCTAGTAGTTAAATCATGTTACTTTTGTTGACTCTTCAAAGGTGTTCGACAAGTGGGAGAATGTTAGGAAAATGAAGGTGTCTCAACCATTGATTTTTTCTTAGCATTTACTATTTAATTATTTAGTGTTGATAATTATCCCATGTTGTCTTTCGAGTTACAACTTGCAAATTTTATTTTCAAGGAGTCAAGCTGGAAGTTAACATTTACAGGTGGAGTTGTGCATGAAGGAATTTTCTATTAAATTTCATGTTGATTTTGCATGGAATGTGAGTTTTGGAGGTGCAATTATTTTTTGGTAGGTGCAAGTTTTGCATGTGTAGGTTTAGTGACAATTGGCAGTTGTAATATTACATGTGGTGACAAGTGGAAACTCACCATTATGCATGTGTAGTGGTTTTGGTGCTTTCCATGTTGCATCTTCAACCTTTGGCATTTGATTTTAGAAATATCTAATTAATGCAATGTAAGATCCTATATATTGAACACTTGCATTTTGGAGTTAGAGAGGTTGTTGTATTGTTGAGATACCATTATGTTGCCAGATTGACTCCAGAATTGTAATATAGACAACCTCTTGTGGAGGCTTGCAATGCAAGTGTATTATAACTATTTGTTTATAGATATTACATTATTCATGCTTTTGGAGTGAAGTTTTTCTCTCAAAAGCATTTCCCCATGTATATTTGGTGTTATGTGTTTTTATTATATCTTTGATGCTATTTATTTTACTTGTTTTGTGCATCAATAAGGGTTTGAAACTATAGAAGTTTGCACATTCTCTCCTCTGATAGATTAGTGTTGGAAGATTTTTCATTTACTTGGCTTACTTTCAATGAGAAAATTTATTTTGCCATAGTTAGTTGTAGTTGTAGTTAATTTTAACCAATAATTTTCAACACACTAAAGATTGGAAAAATGACATCATATATTATCTTGAAATGGATGTATATTTTTAAAACATATATAAAATTAAGACTTTAACGTAGTGAAATAAATTAAATATTTTTTATTTAATACAATTGTATACAGCTTCATGAGAATCTTTGCTAGCTATAATTAATTTTAACATATTTTGTATGATATGATATCTTGAATAGACATAGATTATGAAGCAATATATAATTCAAACGTCAACATAATTCAATAAATTTAATATATATTTGAATGCATTCTCCTCTCCTAGCAAAATCATGATAAAAAGTAGTTATAAAATACATGGTTGCATTGCTTTTTTTTTCATTTGATTCATAAAGTATTCTCATACTTCAAACTAGTCACAATTCATAGTTGTATAGGTATAGATCCCAAATGGATAAGATGTGAGGATATTGGTGAATGATTATTATATTATTATGAATACTATAATGAGAGGAAATTTAGGCACCGAGTGACATAATACAAAGTACTTGAAATTGATGTAGATTTTTCGTGTACTTGGCTTCTTTTCAATGAGAAAATTTCTTTTACTACAGTTAGTTTTAGTTGTAGATAGTTTTAACCAATAATTTTCAACACACTAAAAATTGGAAAAATGACATCATATATTATCTTGAAATGGATGTATATTTTTAAAACATATATAAAATTCAAACTTTAACATAGTGAAATAAATTAAATATTTTTTATTTAATACAATTGTATACAACTTCATGAGAATCTTTGTTAGTTGTAAAATTAATTTTAACCTATTTTGTATGATATGATATCTTGAATAGATGAAGATTATGAAGCAATATATAATTCAAATGTCAACATAATTCAATAAATTTAATATTTATTTTAATGCATTCTCCTCTCCTAGAAAAATCATGATAAAAAAGTATTTATAAAATACATGGTTGCATTTTTTTATTTTCATTTGACTCATAAAGTATTCTCATACTTCAAACTAGTCACGATTTGTAGTTGTGTATGTACAGATCCCAAATGGATAAGATGTGAGGATATTGGTGAATGATTATTATATTATTATGATTGCTATGATGAGAGAAAATATAGGCACTAAGTGGCATAATACAAAGTACTTGAAATTGATGTATATTTTTAAAACATATAAAATTCAGACTTTAACATAATGAAATAAATCAAATATCTTTTATTTAATACAATTATATACAACTTCATAATAATCTTTGTTAGTTGTAATTAATTTTAACCTATTGTATGATACGATATCTTTAATAGATGTAGATTATGAAACAATACATAATTTAGATGTCAACATAATTCAATAAATTTAATATTTATTTTAATGCATTCTCCTCTCCTTAAAAAACCATGATAACAAGTAGTTATAAAATACATTGTTGCATTGCTTTTATTTTCATTTGATTCATAAAGTATTCTCATACTTCAAACTAGTCATGATTTGTAGTTGTGTAGGTACACATCCCAAATGGATAAGATGTGAGGATATTGGTGAATGATTGTTATATTATTATTACTACTATGATGAGAGGAAATTTAGGCACCGAGTGACATAATGCAGAGTATACAATCTGAGTAAATTATTGGAAGTTAGTGGTCCACAAGATACCAAGTATCTAGCTAGGTCATTTATAGTTACTTAAAAGAACCCATTTCTTCTAGATCCTATTTAAAGTATTAATGATTTTAAATTTGAATATTTTGTGATATTAAATTTAATTCCTAAGACTTTAGATTAGGAAAATAAATATATTCAAGTGGTTTGAAATGAACTTCAAATTATGTTTATAGATTTATGGGAGGATGTTGATTAGTAAAGACTATTCTGATTTTAAATGATCCATCAAAAAAAGGTAAAATGGTCCCTAATTTATTCTATGCTATGTACAATTATTATGTTTTAAAACTATTTTGGTTGTCAATTAAATATATAATCTAGTCATTGTTAAAATATATACAATTATTTATTTCAACCCATAAAGTATTACTTTATAAATTTGTATATTTTCATTTTTCTCCTTTTTCTTATTGACTTTTACACATAATATTAACTATCTATTTTTTAAAGAATCGTAAAATCTTAAAAATATATCATACCAAAATTTTACCAAATTCCATAATTAGTAAATCACATAATTTAATATGAAGTATTTTTTGTTTTCTTAACTTCAATCTATGTATAGATTTATTTTTACATACTTAAACCTTTGACTAACTCATTTATACTCCACATTTTTAATAGCTACTATCATTTATATGTTACCCACCTAGTTCTAATTTTTTCATTATCAAAGATCATTTCCATAACCATAAATTTATAACTTTCTCTTTCATAATTCATAAATCAAAATTATTTTCCTACTTGGATCCAATTAAACAAATATTTGATTCAATTTAATGTTATGTGCTAGTCTTTGAGTACAAATGCATATCTTATGTATATTTACTATTTATAATATATTTTTAAAAAAATTATACTAAATATGATAATCATGATAAATAATTATTAGTGCATGAATAATTTTTCCATTGACCGTATCCAAATATATTACATAATTTTCATAATTTTTCTCCTCTAGATTAACATTTATTTGACTATTTTTTAGGCCGTGACAAATCCTTAACAACCAATTCAAGTAATTGATATTTCAAGTAGTAATTCAGAATTTAATGTTCCATTGCTATCTACTAGCTCAAATGTGTCTATGAATTGGAATGGGTTTAATGAAATAGAAATCTTGAATTTTGAAAATTATCTTTCACTTAGTTGTATCCAAATCGTTGAACAAGTCAAAGTAACAAGCTCACGACACACATGATATCCAAGAGTTTGAAATCAAAGAAATGGAAGAAATTGTAAATGAGTTTCATGCAACATGCACATGAAATTATTTGTATTTTATATTTTTTGAGGTAGGTGTATTGTCATCAATATTATAGAGAAGGCAATGCTCTTGATATTCTCTGTGTGTTTCAAAACTATATGAAGCATATGTAGTATGGTATTATTATTGTTCTCTACGTAGTTTACTAACAACTAAACATATATATAGTACCTCTTTTATATAAATAAAATGTTGGAATTATTTTTTTCTTATTTTCATCAAAATATGTTATAAATTTATAAACTTTCCATATTTACTACACTAAAAATTTATCAAACAAATATTATATCAATCTTAATGCATATTTACAATATACATTATATATCTCTATCAAGATTTATATTAAAAATATTCAATCAATATTTTCAACCCTTTCACATTAAAGTTCTCTATTCTTTAACGAATACTTTAACCCTATTTTTCATGATAGTAAAAAAATATGTTTAAGTTGTTTCTATAATATGGATGATTTTAAATATACACCCATTTTTTTCCAATTTACAAGATTTTTCACTACTTCAATGTTAATTTGTTTGAATCAAAACTTCTTTTATTTATAAAATTTTTGAAGTTTCCTACTAGTATCAAGACCAAATTTAACCAAGTTGTTTGTTTACTCTAACATGCTCTTCTTTTCACCATATTTTTTAACTTCTCCTTAACAGGATAATATTTGTTTCAACCAAATAATTCCTAGTGAGAACCCTAACATAATTGTTAGCTACAAGTATGTTTTTTTATCTTTATAACTTCTTTACCATTACACTTCATTTAAGCATTGTTGTAAGTAGGGAAGGAAATTCTACACTGCCTTTATCATTTTTCCATATTTATTAATCTAGCTATAATTTTCCATCAATACTCTATCCATTTTATAGAAAAAGTAAATTGTATGCTCTTTTTACTTCATAGTTTTACACAAATTCAAATATTATATTTTTACTTGTAAACCACACAATACTTATCAACTAGTGAAATTTTATAGGAATATTTCAACTCCCTTTAGTTATGTCTATCTCTTTGACACAAAATGAAATCAACCTAATGAATGACACCCTAGATGTACATATGCATCTCTAGGTCCTGAGTATTGCAACATTTAGACAAGGCATCAAATCAACAATTAGATACAAATTAGATCTCTCAGATGAAATCTATATACAAAAAGATACTTTTCCAAGAAAGTATAACCATTAAATTATAACTTCAAAGATAATACAGAAGGGATCTATATTACAACTCACAAGATATACTTTTCCTACTATTTGTAATGAAAGGTGAACCAACAACTACAATGATTATTGTAAAATATAACATTCTCATTTCTAGATTTTACTATGCATTAATAATACTGCACTTTACTTTAATTAAATAGGGGGATTGTAATATCTAAAGTAGAGATTGCATGCACAAAACATGATGCCAATGGTGATCCCACCTTCCTCGTCAAAGAACAAGAGAAACATATACAAAAAATTGCAAGGATTTCATCTCAACCATACACAAATGTAGATGAAATTGGAAAATCCACATAATCAAATCCTAAGAGATTGATGTTTGTCAAAATACTATAAGGAAAGCTAAGGTACGGAAACAACTCTCCTAACATCAAAACCTCAGGGAAGAATGTAGTGACACTCTTAAATTTTTTACAATTACAGTCCAATTAAGATGCACTTGAAAGAGATAACAGAAACAGAGAATTAAACATACACATATGAACACCAGATTTACGTGGGAAAACCCTTATGGGAGAAAAACCCACCACACCAAGAGAAGTCACTTTGTATTATAGTAATTGAGATTACATACAAAGATCATACTTATCTTTTTGATGTCAGTTTACAGTAGCATTCGTAATGATCAACCTTGTACAGGGAACATTCAAGTTACAGTCTTCTCATAATAGAATTCACACTGATACACATTGAATAATTCATCTACAGTTTTTCCAATCAATCGAACCAACTGAACATCCAATAGAACAACATCTGCAATCACAGCATATATCCATGTTGTTCATGTTTGTCAATCTTCCTCTCAATAATGGTTGCAATAGTCCAACTGCTAGCGGTTCCCATTCAGCTTCTCTGATTGGCTCCAAACGCACTACATAGGACAGGCGTTTGGTCAAAGAAGTTCACAAACAAACCATCGGCGAGACTTGCACTCTCGGCAAGAATTCATACCGACCACAAATCCACCAGCCATGAGTCTCCCTGATGACACATGTTAACAGCTAGTGCATATTCAGAGAATCAAACTAGAATCTAAAAATATTCTCCATCAGTCTCCCGAAACTCCAAGTGGTCCCCTCATCTACCGGCTTAACTAATCTTAGCCATTCCCCGCTATCTTGTAATGACCCCACCACATTGCTATGGCTGATTGTGATATCACAGGTGACTTCCACATGTCCCATTAGATGATGCCGAAAGAGATTAATTTAGATGACCGTTGATCAATCGTCGTTAGATCTCGACGGCTACCTACAATTGTGTGATCAAAAATCATGCGATCTTTAATGATTGCGATATCGCAAGCGACTTCCACATGTCCCATTTGATGAAGCCGAAGAGAATCGTTCAGTCAGAGATTTTTAGAACTTTCAAACTTCGTGACAAGGTTCTGAAGTTACAACAAACACCGATGTCGCAACAACAAAGGAAGTCAATCAGTTGGAAACTTCTGTAACTTCCAAACTCTATGACAAGGTTCCAAAGTTCATGATTCCAGCGATCGACCAACAATGAAAACTTAATAAAAGGTAACTTCTCCAAGTCTTAACCAAGATACAAGCCAGCAAGTTGAGACACCATTTTTCCAACAATCTCCCACTTGATGAAGACTTACTGGCTTTCTTCAAACTAGAAGTTAAAGAAGGTCATGGGCTCCAAGGCCCATCGAACTGGCACACCACCTGTACTTATCTGTGCTCATTGGTTTCATCAATGCATTTGCAACATTTTCTAGAGTATCCACTTTTTCTAAAGAGACCTTTCCATCCTCCACCATATCTCGTACAAAATGATACTGGACATTAATATGTTTTGTCCTGACATGGAAACTAGGATTTTTTGCCAAACAAATAGCACTCTAACTGTCACAATAAATTGTAACTAATCTTGCATCAAACCCAATGTTAGAACACAAACATTTTAACCAAACTACTTCTTTACAAGCATGTGTAGCTGCCATGTATTCAGCCTCTGTAGTGGAAAAAGTGACCACAACCTGCCGCTTACTCATCCAACTCACTACACCACCGTTCATCATGAAAATGTATCCACTAGTGGACCTCTTGCTGTCAATGTCCACTGCCCAATTAGAATCTACATAACCTCAAATGATGAGAGTCCTCTGTGATTCAACCAAGTCCCCATGATAACACAAAGCATATACTTACTCTAACTTAGCCAAAGTTTTCTACTAGTCCTGTCCCTGGTTATTTCCATTCCCATAGTATACCTTGCTGCACCAAGATCTTTCATTTTGAACTTAGAGACAAATGAGACTTAAGATCATAAATCATCAACTTACTATTGCCTATAAATAGCATATCATCAATATAGAGAGCAATAATAAGCACTCAATCACTTTCAGCTTTATAATACACAATGATCAAATTTTGATCTTACAAATCCCAAAGACAATACAAAAAGTATCAAACTTCTAGTACCACATTCTAGGAGACTGGTTTAACCCATACAAAGACTTTTTCAACTTGCAAACCAGTTTTTCTTTACCTTTCTCCACAAAGTGCTCAGGCTAGGACATATAGATTTCTTCTTCAAGATCACCATGAAGAAATGTTGTCTTCACATCCATCTATTCGATCTCTAAGTCATATGCAGCTACAAGTGACAAGAAATTTGATAGATGTCAGCTTAGCTACAGGAGAAAAAATCTCCCCATAATCAATTCCCTCTACCTGGGAATAACCCTTCGCAACTAACCTCACCTTGTACTTTTCTACACTACCATCCAGACCTATTTTCTTCTTAAATACCCATTTGCAGCCCACAGCTTTTTTTCCTTCAGGAAAAGGCACCAAACTCTAGGTATCATTCTTTTCTAATGATGCCATTTCTTCATTCATGGCTTCCAACCAAGAGTTTGAATCAGACATTTTAAATGCCTCTTTTACAGTCCTAGGCTCATCAGTGCTAGAAATCAAAGCATAGGCACAAGTAGAATCTATCAAAGAGAACCCATACCTATCAGGTTGCTTTCTTTCATGAGTTGACCTCCTCACTTGCTAAGGCTGAGGTTGTTCTTCTTCTTCAAAACTTTTTGAATTGCTTGAGCTCTCCTTAGTTTCAGGTACATTTTGAATTTTCAATTCCTCTTTCTCTAGTGTCGGAGGAATTACAACTACATCCTTCTTGTTTTCAGACTTTGTCTTTGACTGCAGATCCAAGGTAGAAGGCTTCAACTCATGAAAGATTACACTTCTACTATATAGAACCTTCTCCATATCAGGATTCCAAAGCTTGTATCCTTTTATGCCAGCACTATAGCTAATAAAAATACATTTGACCACCTTGTTCTCCAACTTAGATCTTTTCTCATACGACACATGTGCATATGCCTCATAGCCAAAAAAATGAATGTGTCTTAGAGAGGGATTCTTACTAGACCACTCTTCCAAAGGTGTTTTCTCAACAAGAGCAGAATTTGGAGAACAATTTATCAAGTAACATGCAGTAGCAGCAACCTCAGCCCAAAACTTCTCTTCCAAGCCAGCACTACTCATTATAGTTCATGCTCTCTCCATCACTGTCCTATTGAACCTTTCTACAACTCCATTTTGTTGTGGAGTATAAGGTGTACTCTTATGTATTTTAATCCCATGATCTTTACAGTACCTCTCGAATTCATCAGAACAAAATTCACTGCCATTATCAGTCCTTAACCATTTTATTTTTCTTCCAGTCTGATTTTCTACAAGATTCTTAAATTCCTTAAACCGACTGAACACTTCTAATTTACTTTTCAAAAAATAGACAAATGCTCTTCTTGAATAATCATCAATAAATGATACATAGTACCTTGACTTAGACAAAGAAGGAACATTCACTAGACCAAATACATCAGAATGAATATAATCTAGCAAACTAGAAGATTTGTGAGGACTGGAATAAAAAGAAACACGGTGTTGTTTTCCATATATACAATGTTCACAGAATTCAAATTCAAGGTTACAGTCTCCAAGCCCCTCAACCAAGTTTTTAAACCTTTCTCTCCAATGTGTCCTATCCTATGATGCTAGAGCATAGTATTTTCTACTAGAAGTTTAACTTCCATAGAGTTTACACAATTAGGAACATTTCCCTCTTTTCCTCCATGAGTAGCTTTCTGTGACTTTATAGAGACACTATTACATTGAACAACATGTGCATCTAGCTTGTACAAGATACCAATACAAGCACCCCTTGCTAGCACCATTGAGCCTCTAGTCATCTTGCAGCCATTTCCAAAGAATGTGACTTGCACTCCAATATTGTTCAACTTACTGACAAATAGCAGATTTTGAGCCAGACCTGGTATATGCATCACATCCTTGATTCCCTTCACTCTTCCATTGGGGAATTGGATTCTAACTCTTCCACAGCCAACTATCTCCAAAGATGAATCACTTTCCAAATACACCTTCCCACCATCATATTCTTCATACTTTGTGAACCAGTCTCTATGAGATGTCATGTGGAAAGATGCTCCAAAGTCAATCAGCCAAACATCATCTGATGCTTGCATAGCCAAGGCTGCAATGAAGGTGTTTGCATCACTTTGAGAAGAATCATTGTCAGAAGAATTCTTCTTCTTCTTTTTCTCCTCTTTACAATCCTTTCGGACATGACCAGGTTTCCCACAATTCCAGCATTTCACCTTGGACTTCTTGCCAGGAGACTTTGATCTCCCTTTTGATTTAGATTTAGATTTCTTGTCCTTCTTCTTGCCTTTCTCTTTTGACCTACCTCTAACAACAAGAGCCTCCTTCTCCATCTCAGAAGATTTCCTTTTCATCTCCTTTGATAAAAAAGAAGCAACAACATCTTCCGTCTTGAAACTGGATGTTGTACTCCCAATAACCATCACCAATTGATCTTAAGAGTCTAGAAAAGAACACAATAAAAGCATACAGTTATCCTCTTCATCAATTTTCACACCAACAGATGTTAACTATGCAATGAGCATGTAGAATGTGTTCAAATGATTAGCTACAAACCCTCCTTCCTGCATTCTCAAAGTGTACGGCTTCTTTTTCAGGAACAATTTATTCACCAAGGACTTCCCCTAATAAATAGATGCTAGTCTCTTCCACAAGGAAGATGCAGTCTTCTCTTCATGCACATTCAGAAGAACAAAGTCTGCCAAACAGAGCCTTATCAGCCCCTTAGACTTTCTATCTGCAAGGTCCCAATCCTCTTGCTTCATGCCTATAGGTTTAGTTCCAAACACTGCAAGCCACAGATCACAATCCACTAACAGATCTTCCATTTTGAGTTTCCACAACTCAAAATTGCTGCCATGGAATTCATCTATTTCAATCTTTCCTAACGTGCTATCCATCTCAATCTATAATTCAAATTTTCAAATTTCTACAAGACTCCCACTGAACATAATTGACACAAAAAACCCAATGTACCCACAAGGATAACACAACTAGCTAGACTCTAATACCACTTGTAAGGAAAGCTAAGGTGTAAGAACAACTCTCCTAACGTCAAAACCTCAGGGAAGAATGCAGAGACACTCTTAAATTTTTAAAATTATAGTCCAATTAAGATGCACTTGAAAGAGATAACAGAAATAGAGAATTAAACATACACATATGAACACTAGATTTACATGGGAAAACCCTTACGGGAGAAAAACCCACCACACCAAGAGAAGTCACTTTGTATTACAATAATGGAGATTACATACAGAGATCAAACTTATCTTTTTGATGTCAATTTACAACAACATTCACAATGATCAACCTTGTATAGGGAACATTCAAGTTACAGTCTTCTCATAATAGAATTCACACTGATACACATTGAACAATTCATCTATAGTTTTTCCAATCAATCGAACCAACTAAACATCCAATGGAACAACATCTGCAATCACAACATATATCCATGTCATTCCTATCTGTTGATCTTCCTCTCAGTAACGTCCGCAATAGTCCAACTGCTAGCGGTTCTCATTCGGCTTCTCTGATTGGATCCAAATGCGCTACATAGGATAGACGTTCGATCAAAGAAGATCACAAACAAAACCGTCAGTGAGACTTGCACTCTTGGAAAGAATTCATACTGACCACAAATCCGTCAGCCACGAGTCTCCCCGATGACACCATCCACCAATGATATGTGTCAACAACTGGTGCATATTTAGAGAATCAAACTAGAATCTAAAAATATTCTCCATCAGTCTCCCAGAACTCCAAGTGGTCCCCTCATCCATCAACTTAACTAATCTCAACCATTCCCTGCTATCCCGCAATGACCCCACCACATTTCTATGGTTGATTGTGATATCGCGGGTGACTTCCACATGTCCCATCAGATGACACCGAAAGAGATTAATTTAGATGACCATTGATCAATCGTCGTCAGATCTCGACGGCTTCCTGCAATCGCATGATCAAAAATCATATGATCTTTAATGATTGTGTTATCGCAAGCAACTTCCACATGTCCCATCTGATGAAGCTAAAGAGAATCGTTCAGTCGAATATTTTCAGAACTTTCAAACTCTGCGACAAGGTTCTGAAGTTACAACAAACACCGATGTTGCAACAACAAAGGAAGTCAGTTAGTCAGAAACTTCTATAACTTCCAAACTCCATGACAAGGTTCAAAAGTTCACGATTCCAACGATTGGTTGACAATGAAAACTTAATGAAAGGTAACTTCTCCAAGTCTTAACCAAGATACAAGCCAGTAAGTTGAGACACCATTTTTCCAACAAATACATGCATCTAGATATGCAAAAAGATTATACCTCAACTATCACTCCTATTAAAATTTTGAATCCGTTTCAAACAAAATGGACAATAAAAGGTCATGTAACGATGAAGAAAAAAATCCACTAGTTTAACACAAAGAAAGGACATGGGAAAGTGTTGAGTTTTGACACTGAAGTACATTTCACTTGCTTAAATGAAATTATAGACTTCCATTTCAGAAATATTCAAGTTGGTGTTGTATATACATTATTTGGTGGGACCATCAAAGATGCAAATAAGTCTTACAATAAGTTGAATAGTCAAATAGAACTCACTTTAATGGATGATTCAAAACTCAGTATTTATGATGACCTCTTAATTCTAGCACATCAATTTTATTTTATACCCATTAATGAGAGATCATTAATACAAATAATAGTTCTTCTATTGATCTTGTTGGAATTGCTATATGTGTGGAATCTACCTCTACAATACAAAGAAGAGATGGGACATAGGTCCTTAGGAGGAGCCTCAAATTGATAAATATATCTTCCTCCACTAAAAATGTCACTTTGTGGGGACAAACAACTCAAAAGGAAGGTTTGCAACTTCAGTAAATGTATCATTTACAAAATTCAATTGTGCTTGCAATAAAAAATGGTCATGTTACAAAGTATAATGGTAAGGTGGTGAGCACTCTAGTAACTAACCAATTGTTTATTAACCTTGATATCCAAGAAACATAACAAATACAATCTTGGTTTGCACATAATGGGAATGATGTTCTTCCATCAACAACAATTCTTCTAGATGCACCTCTACTTCTTACATGAAAGAACATTGTCAATATCCAAGACTATTATGTAGCTATAATAAAACCCCTCCAATTCTTTGTAAAAGAAACACTAGTTTTCATCAAATTGAATTCATTTTTGTTATCTAGCTTTCCCTATTGATTCTGAGGGAAAACAATGCAAGAAAATATTTCTAAAAAATAATGAAAGAAAATGGTATTGTTCAAAGTGTGGAGCTACCTTTGAAGATTTTAATTATAGATATGTTCTTCAAATGAAGCTTGAAGATCACACAAGTACTCCATGGGAAACTGATTTTAAAGAAGCAACAACTAAACTCATTGGAATGCCTACAAAAGAATTGTATATGCTATAGTTGAATCAAGAAGAAAAGGAAAATATTGGAGAGGTTATTCAAAATGTACCATTCAAACAATTTATCTTCACCTTATCAAGTAGAAATGAAACATATAATAATGAAGCATGGTTCAAATCAATGATTGCAAAAATTGGTATAATTGATTTTACAAGTGAAAGCAACTTTTTGTTAAGTGAAATTGTTGAGTTGTGTAATGTTAACCAAAAATAAACATCAGCTAGAATGTAATTCTCTTTTGATGGTTATTTCTCCCTACTTGTTTTCTGTTTTGTGTCAAATACTATCTATATAATATTTTCCCTTGTACAAGGTTTCAAGACCCCTTCAAAGATTGTTTTTTTACCTTTATTATGAATAAAAAAATATATGTAATTCCAATTGTTATGATTGGAAAATCCACAATGTCTATAGCACTTTCATAGAAATACATTATCAATTTTATCCTATTCATCTAACATATAATACAAAAAATAATGTATTTGTGATTTGACAATTGTCTAGTTTTCCAATGTAGATAGTTAACAAAAGAAAATTTATTATTTTTTCTTCCATTCTAGATGATCAACTCAAATGTGCAAGATTTGGAAAGACAACTAGTACAAAGTAAACCTAAAGATCTACAATATTGTAAGAGAATTTTCTTGTACTATGCTCATCACAGAGAATAAATAAGTGTTCATTGTGGCATGCAACAAACACATAAATTATAACAAATTAAACATCAATCAATAAATAACTACAAAGAAGCTTCTAAAAGTTCCCAAAATCAACAAACTGAAACACATCTATGTAAATAGATGACACAAAACACAAATTCAATTATCAAATTGGATATGAATTGGTCTACCAACTTTCTGGAGATATTTTAAAAAATAGAAATAGAATAGATGCACTATCAATTAGCTTACACACATGCATTATGTGTAAGGAACGAAACCCTAGTATGTATGTTTGTTCATCAAACAACAATCCTTCTTGTAGAAGATGCATTGTTGAGAAAGACATACATCGGTTCTCCACAACTAACAATATGGACCCATGTGAGCAAACAAATGTGTTGATAATTCTCACTCAAGTAGAAGATATGCTTATTGATCATGTAAATCCAATATTGCAAGTTAATCATGATCATGGTGGACAATACAAATATAGTGGTCACATAATTAGCTTCCCCCAAGATATCAAAACCATAAAAATTCTTTGCTACATAGAATTAAAGACTGGGGTGTATTAATAGTCTGAAGAATTAATACACATGGAAAGCATTATGATTGGTATGTTAGTATCTAAGTCGTGTTTAAAATGCACTTTCATACAAAATAAAATATGAACCCTACTACAAGAACATTGAGATCAATATTGATGTATTAGCACTACTCCCTGATTCTACTACAAACATTTTAGACGTTCTTCATACAATTCAAAGTAAAAATGAAGAACCAACATCAACAAATTTTGAAGTTAAAAATAATCACGGTGACCTAGAAAGTGAAAAAGATTATTTAACATCATTTATGTTTAGACTACCAAATAAATGTTGTGATTTACAAATCATTAACAAATATTTACACATAGAAAATGATAATGATCCCATCATTGATTGGTTCCACATAAGTTCAATACCCATAAATGAATACACTACTAAGGGCCTATTTGATATAGCATTTCCCACTCTCTTTTACAAATAGAACTGTACTACCCATGCAACCTCAAGCTTGGGAAGTTTAACTTAATGAAAATGCCTTGCATATTATGTGATATCATGATAATAGATTTGGACATGTTCATCCACGATTAGATACTTTCTTCTAATTCTCACGATGTTTCATCGTAGCTAAGCACTTGCATCTGTATTTATCAAAAGAAAAGTATATGATCATATACAACCACTATTGAAGACCTTCATCCCCACTCAAATAAAATACCTAACAATCAATTGGATGAAGAACTAATGGGATCCACCTTACAAGGAACACGATTGTATTGGAACAAGTGTCTATTGATCTAATAAATATGATAAACCAAATTGGCCCCCCAACTTTGTTCTTCACACTAAGTGTAGTAGATACAAAGTGGCCTGATTTATACACTTTTTCAACCAACACTACATCTACATTTCTCTCTTTCAAACATCATACAGATAATGTGATTAAAAATCCACACACCACATCTCTATATCTACATCAAAAATGCACAATCTTTCATGAAGAGGTCATTGAGAAGCTCATACACGAAAATAAATTATTGGTATAGGTATGAATGGTAGCATTGAGGCTCTACACATATACATGGATTCATATGGTTAGAAAATGCACCAAACATGGATGTACACTAGGTTGGGAAAATAAATTAGAAGAGATGGAGAAAAAATAATTATTTGACAACTATGTCACTACTTACCGTTTTTCTAAACTTGAAATAAACAACATGATACACAAAACTCTAATGGATGATATGTGCCTACTAAACACATATGAAATATTCTCTACCAATCCCTACATTGATTATGAAGAGCTACTTAATCGTGTATAAAGACACTAAATTTAGTGAGAGGAATTGCCTACATAAAAAAGGGCAACATGTACAATGCAAATACAAAGTTCCATGGAAAGAATGCATAAAATCCACTTTTTGTGTGATGAACCAAGAAACAAATCTTATGAATCAACAATAAATGATGACATGTTAAAATGTATTCATAATCCAAAGATGATATCTAACATAAAGGGGTAAAAATATTATTAAACCAAGGAAACATTACAAAGCAAGGCCATTAAATGGCCCTATCAAGTTCAACCAAGTGATCCAATTGATGAGACAAATCCGGGGGCAGATGGCCCCGATCCACCAAATTCCAATCATGCATATGATCGGAAGCCCATTTAGCCAAACAATCAGCCACACCATTCCATTCACGGGGAATATGGTTGAAAGTAACATGCTCCAGAGATGCACAGAGAGTGAGAATTTGTTCAACAATCAAAGCCAGCTGCTAGCTCACATTATCCATATACTGCCTTTTCAGTAAGTTCACCACAATCTGGGAATCAGACTCACATATGATCCTTCGCCAACCCAACTGACTGGACCGCTCCACAGCCACTAAAATAGCCTAAGCCTCCATAAGATTATTCGTATGAAGACCCTTATACACAGAGAAAATAAACTGAACATCCCCTGAGCTATCACGGCCCACACCTCCAATGCCAGCATGACCAGGATTACCACAAGAAGAGCCATCCGAGTTGATTTTTAGGACTCCCAAGGGAGGAGGGGTCCATCTTCCCTCCCTATTCACCTTTGGGGTAGGATTCCTACACCTGTTATGCATGAGTTGTCGTTGCGGAGGAGGAAGATGAAGACGATTACAACAATCAACATCCCGAGGGTCCACCCACATAGTCATATCACACTTAGCCGCAATAGTTTCTCCTAAGGAGTGTAAAATTTTCCTCCAAAGGTGAGGAGCCATCAGCCGCAAATCCTGAAAGATCCTCCTATTCCTCTCCAACCAAAGATTCCAGATGATAAAGGAAGGCCCAATAGCCCAAGCAGCCTGGAGAAAGGAAGTAGAAACAAGGGCACTGCCCCATCGTTCCCCAAATTCCACCAAAGAGGAAACATGCCAGCAGGCCGTATTCCACACCCCTCACCAGAAGTGCCAAATCTCCCTAGCATAGGAGCATTGGAAGAAGATATGGAATACACTCTCTTCACAACCTTGACACAAAACACACATAGAGGGGCCTTGAAAACCATGCTTACATAAATTATCCCAAGTGAGACACCAATTTTGGGCCACTAACCACATAAAGAAGTTGCACTTGGGCCATGACAACTTGTGCCAAACATGCTTCCACCAAGGGACCTCAGTGTCCCCAAAAAAAATGCCTACCAATCTGTTTATAACCAGCAGCCACAGAGTACTTTCTAGACAAGTTTGAACCATCCCAATCCAAAACATCGGTTCCTCTCAAAGAATTACAAGCACGGGATGCCAAAAGTTGGGAAATCTCACGCCTATCCCCCTCAGACCCTCCAGGAGGCCACTCAGAAGGGTGCTTCCAACGAAAACGTAGAACCAAACCATCATGTTGCGCCACCTTATAATGCTCCACAGTATCCCAGCCAGCTACACTAAAAACCTCAGAAAGAGGGTGGAGATGAGGAAAAGAAGAAAGAATAGGAGGGTGACCATCCCAGGAATCTGACCAAAAAAGAGCCTGTGAACCCGAATGACAGATCCAAAAAAGAGCATCCTTAATCAACTGCGCCCCCACTTTCAAAGTATGCCAGATCATAGAACCACCCCCTCCAGAGGATAGCGAGGGACCTCAAAAGAAGCAACACCCCGAAGATATTTAAGGTTGAGAATACGAGCCCATAACTGGTGCTGATGGGTGCACCAGCGCCAGTAAAGCTTAGCAGCAAGAGCTTTCCCATTCAAAATAGCAGAGCGTAAACCAAGACCCCCCTCCTGCTTAGGTCTACACACTGATTCCCACTTAACAAGGCTCCATTTTGAAGACAATAAATTACCGCTCCAAAGAAATTGATGAGAAAGAGCATCAAATTCCTTAAGGAAATACATAGGATCCGCTTGAACAAAGCACCTATAGATGGGAAGGGCCTGGATGACAGACTTAAGAAGAGTCAATCTAGCTGCAGAAGACAACCAACGATGGGTCCAATGAGTAACCTTTCGCCTAAGCTTATCAAGCAACTGCTGCCAAGAAGATCTGGGCAGACGGCCAACAGTAAGAGGAATACCCAAATAAATGAAGGGAAGAGTCCCAATTTGAAACCGCAAAATGGCAGCAATCCTATGCTGGATAGCTTGAGGAGTATTAAAGAAGAAAATAGAAGACTTTTGCTCATTGACTCTCTGGCCCGAAGCCGCAAGGTAGATGTCCAAAGTTTTCCTGAAAGAATCAACCTCCCTAATATGAGCCAGACCCATAAGAGAGGTATCATCCACGAATTGGAGATGAGAAAGTGTAGGCAAGCCCATCCCCCACTGCCAACCATGAATCAAGCCATGTGAAACCTGAGATTTAAGAAGACGGCCAAGCCCCTCAGCCAGAATAATAAACAAATAAGGAGAGAGCGGATCCCCCTGACGAAGGCCCCTAGTAGCCTCAAAAAGCTCAGAAGGCTCCGCATTCATAATAATCGAAAAGGAGGAAGAAGTCACACAACTCAATACCCAACTCACCCAATCAGAGGAAAAACCAAAGGCCAGCAGAATCTTCTGAAGAAAACTCCATTTAACTCTGTCATAGGCTTTGGCCATATCCAACTTGATAAACATAGACCTCTCCTGAGAGGTAGCCATGGAATGAATGGCTTCAGACGCAACCACCACCCCATCCAGAATTTTTCGCCCAGCCACAAAGCCGCCTTGCTCCTCAGAAATAATCATTGGCAAACAAGATTTGAGTCTCTCAGCCATCAACTTCATAATAATCTTATACGCCATGTTACAGAGTGCAATAGGTCTAAAGAGATCAAGTTTGTCAGCACCTTCCTTCTTATAAAGCTAAAAGAAAATCAAAGAGTTGTGTTCTTATGTTGGAAAGAATGTGTTCAAATGAAAGATTAGAAGACCAAGATTTGAAATAATATCAAAAGTTCATGGCTGAGATAATTGCATAACGAGATATAGGAGCACAAGAAACATGTCATATGCTTCAAAAACTACCTCTTTTGATTTGTAATAAAAAATTTGTATCATTGAATGTAGGTAAAAAAGTGTTTCATCACCTAAAGAAAACAACCAATAGTAGTGAGATACAATCTAACTACATACAATCCTATGTGCATCACCCTGATCACCTAGAAACAGTAACACTAATTGAATCAGCAAGATCCTTCACAAATGTTGCTTGTCACAAAGGATGTAAATGGTTAAAAAGAAAAGAAAAAACAATTGTGCAAGTTTTTCCACATTTCTATTCCATTCCAAAAGAAGACTAAATATTTTGAAACATTTTTTTGGAGTGAGTTACTTCTATATATAAACTTTTTTGAAAAATAGACAAACATATAGGCCTCAATAGAGAAGAAATCATTCATAATTGGAAGCACATGAATACACAAAAATATAATGCATGGCATGTTGATCATGTACAGATAAAATTGAAGTTTTCCTTGAAGAGAAAAACTATTCAAATGAAAATATGGATAAACAAGATATTCTAGAAATGGATGAATGATATTTATTATCTCAACTAGGCCTTTCTAATAGTCAAAATTCAAATGAACTTGAAATGCTTGGTCGATGTGATTTTGAAAAAAATAACATATGGAAAAATCACATTATTCCTAGACATTTGCATCATGATGCAGTTTAGTTTGTAAACAAAAAGAAGATTCCCCAACAAGATGTCCATTTCCCCTTTGACTTGTACAACCAAAACTATACATTATCAGTGAAACAACAACTAGCACTTACTATCATTACAAATCACTTGATTCATAATTGCTCAAAACAACCACTACATATAGCCATACTGGGAATTGTAAGCACTAAAAAATCCTATCTAATTAGTTGCATAAGAAATGCACTTCAAACCTCCATAACAGCAAGAATAAACCCACTCCTTGTTCTTGCTCCAATAAGCATTGCAACTTTTAATATACAAGCCTTAATTATACATGCACCCTCAATATTTCAATTAGAGAAATGCAACCACTGTAAGGACAAACATTGACAACATTTCAAGATATGAAAAATATACAATACATTCTCATCAATGAAATGAGATTCGTTGGGCCACAACTACTATTCAATTGATAGCAGGTTACGTGAAGTGATACCGCAACAACAAAATCTTTTCTTTGGTGGAATTTCTATAATGCTTATAGGAGACCTTGCACAACTGCCACCTGTTATGGATAAACCTATCTATGCATCACACACAACTACGAGAAACCTATGACACAAATTTAATACCATTGTTACATTATAAATAATATTTAGACAACAAGGTGACAATCTAATTCAAATACAATTTTGTCATACATTACAAAACATGTGCAATGCAAAACCAACAAAACATGATTGAGAATTATTAATGACTCGCTCAAACAAGCAACTAACAATAACCGAACAAGAAGATTTTGACCAATCAATACACTTATTTGCTACAAATAAGCTAGTAAAATTGCACAACAAAAAAAATTGCAATTGTTAAATCTACCTATCACACTCAATGTTATTGTTAATACAAAATACAAATTACGTATTGATACCAATGATGAGAAACTACCCTAAGAGGTATTACTAAGAAAATTTCAATGTATCATGCTTACAACAAATCTATGGATCCAAGATGGACTTATAAATGGATCTCTTGGAGAGGTCAAATATATTGTATATCCCACTGGAACTAAACCACTTGAATTGCCAACATATGTTACAGACAAATTTGATAACTATATCGGTCAACCATGGGATGAAACAAATCCAAAAACTATACCAATACAACCTATTTCACGAGGCAACCATAGAAAAATACCACTATCTATGTCATGTGCTATCACTATACACAAATCATAAAGCCTTACACTAAATAAAGCTATAATCAATATTGGAAAAAATAAAAGACAAGGCCTCACATTTATAACAACGTTAGAGTCAAATCCATAACAGAACTTCACATAGAACCTACATTTTCTTTTGATTGCTATTCCAAAATGAAAAAAAAATCCTACAAAATTATTAGAAATAAAGAAGAAGCTTGTCTACAACTGCTTCCCAATAGCATGTTCAGATAAGTACATTTAGTGCATAGTCTTTTAAAGTTATAAAAAAAAACTATTCCCTCATTTAATAGAGAGAAAATACTAAAACTAATCAATTACAATATATTTTCCTTATACAGGTGGCCAATCATATGTTCAAGAAAAGAAAAAATTGAAGATTTTCTCTTTCTCGAAACATTTTTTTGTTAAATTTGTATTATCTCCATATTTGCATGTGTAGAAACATATTTACATGTTATATTTTTTCATTTTACAATATTGTGCTTCAATGCATATGAATTCCATGACTTCAAATGAGGAGCTACACAAAAATTCAAACTGACACTCTTATTTCACTTTGATAGATGTGAATTGCTACTACTTTTGCAAGGGAATCTAGTTGTTTTGAAACAATGAAGACATCCAACTAAATTATTTAATGTAACTATAGCATTGTAAATTGTCACCCTTGACAATTTCACATTATGTTTTGCTCCCCTTTAAGTTATTGGACTTAATTAGTTTCCAAAATTATGCATTCCACAACTTACTTTAAATATTTTTTGATAATTTGCAAGCATAAAACAAATGCCCTCGTTTAATTCTTAGAGCCTAGTTCACTTTAAACTCCTGAAATTAGGGTTGGGACATTGGTACCTACAGTGTCTATGTCCCTCTATTTTGGCTCCAAATTCAAATATGTCGATGTTGGCATTTTATTATTTGAAATTCAAATGTTTAAAGTCAGTACAAGTCGGTATTTAATTTTTAGGAAATTAGAATATCAACATATAAATACCTAGTTATTTCATCATTTGAAAACTAACAAGAGAAATCTAGAAATTATTAGCAAATATTGTGATCAAGAGCATTATTCAACAAGTCAAGAGCAATCATTAAAGGATTTATTGTAGCAATTCAAGATCCAACATCATATCAAAGTTTATATGAGTTTTTTCATGTTCATATTGTCATTGTTTTGTGAAGGTTGATCTTTGTTGTAAGTCTCTAAATAAATTCAAGCATTCAAGCAAATCAAACAAGCAAGATCCAAGCCTTGAGGTGATGTGTGTGACTTGAATTCTTCAAGGAAGCCATTGAAGGGTGGTGAGTTGCAACACTTTATAATTTCATCATTTATTCCTATCATTAATCCATTTATCATTGAGATTGTCATTGTGGAAGTGGAAACACTTACATGAGGTTTGACTGAGGCAAGCCCCTAAAATGACCCAACATTTCCTCTCTTTGTGAATGTGTAGATCTCAGATATTTTGAAGATCCAAGGAAGTTGAATACACTTTATTCATTGTTGCATTCAAAACCCTAGGCCTTGACAACTCATAAAAAGTCAATTTTAGAAATATTCGATAGTGATCCAAAAAGTTTGCAATGGGAAACAAAAGTGCAGATCCAACATCAGAGAACTGCAAAAATAGATCTAAAAAATACCTAGTAAGACAGTGGTGCCCTCAGAGAAATGCCATCGAAAATTAGGTTGAAATTTGTACCACAAGTGCATAATGTCCTCAGTTTATTCTTGTAGTTTGATTTTTCCTATGACATTCTGGGTTTGTTGTTTTTGTGTTAAAGTGGTTATTTGCATCATTAGATTAATTGAATCATTGCATTTTATCTTTAAGACATTTTTAAATTTGATTAAGGATTCGCTGACTCACCCATTAAACTATAAGTCAATCACATACCTTGTCCAAACCATCTTTGCATTTCCAATCCATTTCATCCCCATTATTAATGAAATTAGGGAAAATTGTAGAACCTTAAAGTGAAAACCCAATGGTGCCATCCTTTTCCCTCCATTTTAGTAACATATCATAAGCGCCCATTTGGAAGAAAACAAAAGGACAACAGAAATGAGAAAACGACAAGCAGAAAAGACAAACGAAAACTGAAAAGGGTCAAACTGACAAATAATGAAGTAACGGTCGCCAAAGGAATTGTGAAAAGATACGAAAGAATTTATAAATTCCTCAAACCATAGGAAATTATGAATGAATATACGAAAGAGATGATGAACAGCCAGATTCGTAATTTATGAGATTCTTTTTACAAAAACGATTTAATTAATGCAACTAAAATTTACATTTTCACATAGAAAACATTATCTTGGATTATTTTATCAAAAATATAATTTATTAAAAATACATCCCTTGACTTTTCTATCAACAGACGTGTATCAATTGAAGTGTAGAACATTACAATAGAGACAATTAGAGTTTTCGCAGGATGTTAATGGCGAAGGAGATAAAATTATTGCAAAGATCAACATAAAATTTGGCGACGCGCGTGAGATCAACAACAACACAATGGCCTGGACATAAAATTATTGCAAAGATCAACATAGAGCCATCAGAAATTGAAGTACAAAGATGACCAAGCGAAACTACAAAACCACTAATTTGATTAATATTTGATGAAAACATGAGTTCTGCCTTATGAGCATAGCATACTGAACAATTAACCTTCAATCCAGATCAAAATATCAAGAGTGATTATAGTTTAGGGAAAAAATATGGTGAAAAGAATCATGGCCAAAAAAATAACGTCCATTTTAACCTTAACAATTGGAATAAGAATTGTATCATACCTTGTCGAAAGTAGTTTGAAGAATACTTGACCCATTTTGGTGGAGGTGGATGACGCGCTTTTTGTGATCGATCCAGATGACACGCTTTTTGTAGTGATTGCACATGTTTGAATCCATAAAAACCACCATTTTTTATCACCCTGCACATGTAAGAATACCTGACCGATTTTTGGTCGAGGCAGATGACATGCTTTGTGTAATCGGACCGGATGACGCTCTTTTGGTTCTTAGACCTTTGGTCACATGGTACAATCACATGAGAGCTAAAACCCCACATTGTTCACTAGTGAGGGCTTAACTTCTGCCCCCTTACCAACTCTCCATTTGAAAGGCAATTTTTTAATTTGTTAGTTCTATTTTTGCAATTCATTTATGTATTTCCTTTATGCAAAAATTCACCTTAACCATGGATTTAATTCAACTTGTCATGGCTTTAACACCTTCCAATTATCAATAAGTGTAGAAAAATGGGGGACAAGAAACAAACACACTTGTGTTATGGCTTGGTAGTGGTTGAACCTACACTCGGTCATTGCCAAGCCATAACACGCACACGTTTGAGGGAAGCAAACATATCTTTTTTTCTCTTTCTCTTTTCATCAAACTATATACATGAAATAAACATTTAAGTATAAGTGACGTATATATATAAACTTTTAATTTTTATTTTGTTTTATGTATATAGTTTCAGGATGTTTGAGAATGTTTCCAAAACTCTAGAAGTTATAATGTAGATTTTAGGTTTTGGAAGATCTTATAAATTTTTAGGCTTACTTAAATTCAATAGGTCAAATTTCAATAATCAATAGACTTTTATCGTCTTGCTCTCTCTATCTCACTCTATCTATATCCTTTACACTCTAGACCTCTCTCTCTCCCCCTATCCCCATCACTTTCTCTACCTCTCTCTATCTCACCCTCTCTCTCTCCTTCCCCCTCTGTCCCTCTGCTTCTCTGTCACAATCTGCTCATTCATTTTATCTCTCTATCCTTCCATGTCTAAAATCTCTTATCCGTTCATTCCCCTCTTGCTAATCCTTCATCTTTCCATTATCTTTTATCCTCTTTCTTGTCTTACTCATCCTCCATCCATTGCTCCTCTGTCACTGTCATTACCATCTCTTTCTCATCTCATCTCATCTGCGTTCATCCTCCCATTCCCTCTCTCTTCCTCCCTCTCTCTCTCCCTCCTCTCCTTCCCCTTTCTACTCTCAATTTCACCTCTGTCTCTCCCTCCCTCTCTAATTCTCTCTATCTCACCTCTCTCTCCCTACCTCTCCCTCTTTCCCTCCTTCCCTCTCTACTTCTCTCTATATATCCTCTCCCTCTCTCTACCTACCTCTCCCTCTCTCTCTCTCTTCCACATTCCCTCTTTACCTCTCTTTCTCCCTCTCTACTCTTTATCCCCACTCTACATCACTCCATCTATCTCTCTCTTGAGGTAGTAAGAGGTAAGTAGAGAGAGAGAGGGAGAGATAGGGAGATAGAGACAACAAGAGGTATGGAAGGAGGAAGAGGTATGTAGAGAGGGAGAGGAGAGATAGAGAGTAGATAGGAAAGGACAGAGGGAGAGAGAGGGGGAGAGAGACAAAGAGAGGCAAGATAAAGATAAGTAGAGAGGGAAGGACAATCCTGCGTCAAATCGCGGCATCAGGCGCAAATCAGCGTCAGATCCGGATAATCCAGGACAGATCAAACGGCAATCACGGATCAGTCAGATCCGTTTTCATCGATCCCCCTCGAACGATCAGATCGATCAAAATCAATCAGCGATCGATCAGACCGGAGATCGACGTCAAAATCAGATCAGCCGATCAAGATCAGATAAGGGAGAAGTCGAGGATAGAGATGTAGAAAGGGATGGAGATAGGGAGAGAGAGAGAGGTCTAGAGCATAAGGGATATAGAAAAAGTGAGATAAAGAGAGAGAGAGAGAGAGAGAGCAAGATGATAGGACCCTACTAATTACTTAAATTTGACATACTAATTATTGAATTTTAACTAATTCTAAAAAATTATAAGATCTTCCAAAACTTAGAATCTGCATTGTAATGCTTAGAGATTTAAAACCATTCTCAAACATCCTAAAACTATATACATGAAATATAACTTAAAGTGTTTTTCGCAAATTCTAAAAAAGTGACACAATGCCAAATATGAGCTCCATTAGGTTTGCACGTCTTTTGATGCAGGAGCATCCAGGGGTACCAAGCAATCCTGCATCCCCAAAAATATTTTCTTTTATTTCTTGAGTTTTTTTTTTTTGTTGCAAGCACAAATTAATGAAATTCTCAAATCCTCCAGCATAATAGAATTTGGTGACGATTGTGGGAAAAATCAATTATTAATTTGATACATTATTTTATTGTTTTTAAAATTGTTGTAAAGTATTAATTTTCCAAAAAGGAAAATCCCATACCCAAGCCTATAAGTGGGTATTTAATGGGAATTGTAACTCCTTTTAAAAATCTAAATTTATATTTTTGTAAAAAAAAGGGGAATGCAGGTTGTTGGGGAAGTGGTGTGAGTGGATTGTAAGGCGGGAAGAAAATTTTTAAATTGTCATTGAATGCATATGCCAAGAAGAGAAAAACCCATGCCAAGAAAGGAGTCGGGGACATTCAAAAAGGTTTAATCGGGAGAGGGAGATTGTTAGACATTGTGAATGTGAGAACCAATCTTATAAAAAACATGAATAACTTTCTCATTTCTAAACAAAATTGAGAAATTAAAAATGTTCCAGAAAGTTGGAAATGAGGAGCACAAAACTCAAAAACCATTCATGAAAATTCATTGTAATGAAATAGTAGTGGTACATGAAGAATGTGACAGGTTTATTTTTCTTGTTGCAATATGAACTAAAATTGAGGTTGTTTGATGGATTTTAAATTCAATTAAAGAGCATGAGTTTGTTTGTTGTTTATGTGGTGGATTGTGAGTTTGTTTGTGAGCAAAGAGTCTCCACATATGATGTCTTGATCAATTGTTTATGAGTTGTGGTTTTAGACATGCATATGGGAGTCCCACTTGCATCAAATGATATCAGAGTCAGAAGATATTGAGAGTGCAGAGTATGCACCAAGACCTACAGGTGAAGAGTTGTGAAGAGTAAAGTGGTGAAGCTATGAGAGAGCGTTGTGAGAATGTTTTTTTGTTGTAGGTATGAAAGAGGTCCAGTGATTAATATCCTCCAACAGAGATAAAGCTAAGTAGAAGATGTGGAGTTTCTCCACTAAGAGAGGGTGAGTAAATGAAGCATCTTCTAGAGTCTTTGTTTGGTAGAGGATAGTTGTGTACATGAGTGAGATATTTTTGCAAGGCGTACTTGGAACTATAGAGGGAATTGACAGCCTCTAAAATGAATTTGAAAAAGAAGACAAGATGGGTCATTGGAAGAATTATGATAATTTTATTTTGGGAAGAGTATTGGGAAAAGGTGAGAGAAAAGAAGCTCATTGCAAAGTTGAAGAAAATAAAAGTAAGATTGGATGCCCTTGAGGAAAGCTTGGGAATGAAGAAAGCTGCAGTTGAGGAAGATTAGAAAATAGATGAAGTTAAATTACATTGTTTGTTTCATAACGAGTTTTCAAGTAATGATTTGTGTGTAGGAAATGAAGGAAAAAAGCTATAATAGAGGATAGTGAATAGAAGAAAGAGGAAAAGTAGAGGTTTGACAAAGAGGACAGTGAAAAGAAGAATGTTGAAGTGCAGTGTTGCAGCCCTATGATGGAAAGAGAATGGAAAGAAATTCATGTGGGAGCAACCCACACAAATACAGATGAAAGAAAGAACGAAAATAAGAAAGACACAAAGAAAGAATGGAGAAAGTTCAAGAGGTAGCAATTGATATGTCTCTTATTGAAGATATAAAAGAGAAGAAAAATGAAATTGCATGCATAGGAAAAGAAGTTTAATGTCATGTGTATGGAGGTCACCTACAATGAACTTCCTATTTGATGTGCCTCTTTCTTAGAAGCTTAACAGGCCCAACCATCAACCAGTTTTGTCAATTGCCTCCAAGTATCAAAACCTTCTAGGAAATCATTGACAAATTCATAAATCATTTATCCTTTAATCTTGACATGGATGTAATTTCCTAGAAGAGTTGTACACTCTCAAACAAAACAAAGGAGAATCTTTCACCAATTTTTTATAACGATGGAGGCAAAGGGCTAGTAAGAGTAAGTGGCCAATCCATGATGAACAACAAGTGGGGATTATCATAGAAAATTTAGATCCAGATCTATCCTTCCACTTAAAGATGCAATGAATTACCTCTTATGACGAGCTTGTCTCTAGAGCCCTTAACATCGATAGAGCTCTAATATCACAGGGAAATACTCAAGCCTACAAAGATAGACGCATGTCAACCAGTTCAAATGACAAGCCTCATGTCTAGGCTAAGAACAAGAATGTAACAAATGATGGCATGGTAGATGCTAAGGTGGTCCTTAGTGCTCCTAGGAAAAACAACAATCAAATAGCTAACGCTCAACCAACTGTGTAACAAACTATCTCACCACAAAAAAATCAGATCAACAACACTAAAATGCAACAAAGATGAACCCCCAACAAGAACTGTTAGAATTAGGTGTTGTACACCTTGCATAATGTTTGTATTGTTTTATTTATTTATTTATTATGTGTGGTGCACCTAGGGGTTTCTAGGTGGACGTGCATCACAAGGAGTTATAATGTTGGGGCCACTTTGTTGTATGTAACATTGGGACATAATTGTAAAATGTAATTATTTAATATTGGGGAATAATAATAAAATAATAAAAGTACCCAATATTAAATGTGGGGTCACATGATGTGTATGGTTTGGGCACATGGTTTATGTAATACCACTTGGTGGTTTTGTGGGAGCTTGTTTCTATAAAAGCAACCACAAGGGTAGTTGTTTAGGGTTGGATAAAAGGTTGGATCAAAAGTTGGTCAAAGTTGAGCTTGTGCATGTGTGAGGGTTTGAAGCATAGCATGGGATGTGTGGATTCATGATTGGTCACATAGAATGCATGGAGAGCTTGTGCTTCAGAAGTGTTCATGGAGTCTCTGCAGATGTATTGTAATGGGTTTTCATTGCTGAATAATACATGGAGTGTGGATGCTTTTGGAGGCTGGTTTTTTCCCTCTTGAGGGTTTTCCCAGGGTATATCTTGTGTCATCTTTGATGGGTATGTTGTCTATTCTCTTGCATGTTGATGTTGAGTATTTTACTTGCATGTTTCAGATTTGGGTTATGTGGAAATTGTCATTATATGGCTGCATAGTTTCCTTACAAGTGGTATCAGAGCTTTGGTTATTGGATTGGATAACCCTAGGTTGCATGAGAGAATGAAAGACAATGACAAGATATAGGGTTTTGCAGGTGTTTTATTGCAGATCTGAGGGTTTTGGGTTTGTTGTTATGATGGGTTGTTTGCAGATTTGGGGTGAGAAAATTTTGGCAAAATTAGGGTTTCTTGGTCATGCATTTAAATGAGGGTTTTTGGGGGTGAATTTTCACATATGACCTCCTAGGACAAAATGGACCTCATGGTTGAATTCAGGTTGGCCGAGAGAGAAAAATTGACATATAATTTTCCCTATTTTGGTTATTGGAAGAAAATGCAAAAAAAAATTATTCAAACCCCTATTCGACCGTACGAAATGCGGCAGTCTGATCGTCGTCGGAAAAAAAAACAAAAAAAAAATCAAAACAAAAATTTGAAAAGTTTTGGGGGTCCGCAGACCCCCACGCCCCTATCAGCCGCACTTACAGTCGGTAGTACCGACTGTCGGCGGTACTGACAATCGGCTGTACCGACTGTCGGCCTACCGGTAGCCGGTATAGGCATCGGCTTTATGCCGACGGCCGACCGCCTCAGCCCGTAAGGGCTTTAAATTATTTTTTAATAAAATTTAAATTTTATTTAAATTCCGCCATGTTTCCAAAAAATCCGCCATTCAAAACAATTTCGCCGGACCTTAAATTCAAATCAAGCCAGATTTAATATTCGGTCAGGTCCGCCACATGGAGTGGGAGAATTTATTTTTTATTTTGGAAAAATTAAACAGTTTTTAAATATTTTTGCAATCCGCCACCGGCGCGCCATCCAAGCACCACCGGAGAGCCACCTAGAGGACAAAATACAACAGTTTTTTTCAAATGAGTATAACTTTTGCCCAGAGTGTCAGATTTTAGACTTCTTATAGTCGTTGGAAAGCTGATTCCGAGCACTACGCAGTGGTATAGGTCTTGTTCCATGATTTTTCAGTTTTGATAGTGTTTTTCTTGGTTGAAGTCAGATATTTATTTTAAGCTTTGAGAGGGCATATCGGGTGCATACGGAGTCGGATTTTGGACTTCGAATAGTCAACGAAAAGCTTGTTCAGAGCACTTCACAGTGGATCAGGTTTGGAGTTATTTTGGCATAGTTTATTTGCTGTTTTTCTCACCTGAGCTGGTTATGGGTCTCTTTGACTATGGTGATATTATGAGCTTATGGATTGTTGGATTTGAGATATTTGATATTGGATTCATTGTATGTTCGGTTGTACATCTTAGATTATTATATCTTTTGACATGGTTATCAGTATGTATGTTGCATTGTTGTATCTACAAGTTGTGCAATGTTGTAGGCGGTCTATACTTACTTGTTGCACCTATGACTTGGACATGGGTTGTCTTTTCCCATTGATATTTCAGTGTTGATGCATGATCAGTTTTAGTGGCTTGGTTTAGTCACTTGGTTCGTTGATTTGGTTGTCATGTTGAGGAGGTGAGATGGTATTACCAGGTACAGTCATGATATGAGATCTATGTAGTTGACTATGATTATGCAGATATGTGGACACGGTTGGGTTGATTTGTTGGTATATTTGGTGGTGATCATGATGTCATGGATGTTTCTTGTGCATTAGAGACTTTGGCATGTTATGATGGTTTATGAGGTGCATTGATTGGTGGTATTGGATTGGTTCCTGATTATGGTTGTGGCGGTGTATCTTCCTGGTTTGAGGAGATTGGTATCACGATGTCATGGATAGCTTGGTTACACGGTTCAGTGGGAGCTTGTGATAGTGATGGTTTGGCGGTGATGGATATGATGGTTTGGCGGTGTATCTTCTTGCTTTAGAAGGATGGTTATCATGTTGTCATTGAGAGCTTGGATTCACAGGTTTTGTGTGAGCTTATGACAGTGTTGGTTTTGTGCATCATGGTGCCATGGGATTGCTCGGTATCACGGTTCAGTGGGAGCATTTGCAATGATGTGGATCCATTGGTTATTATGGATGGTTGTCTTCAGCAGGTGATCTTTGGTGTCATGGAGGAGCTCTTGGATTCTGTGTGCTACAGTGAGAGTTCTTTGATATCAGGTGTTGGAGATGTTGAGGTATTATTTATGACTTGTTGGTTTTGACAGGTGATCCTTGGTTGTAGGATGGTTTTGTTATTATGTCATGGTATACTCTTGATTACTAGTTTAGAGTTGTGGCATGGTACATGTTATGATGATTTATTCATGTGATCTTCTTTTGAGAGGATGTGAGATCATGGTGTCATGTTTATGTTCCTGATTCTGCAGTTGGAGCTATGATTTTGATCTTGGTTGGTTCTCTTTGTATTGAGTACATTGATCATTTGCTTGGTGTTTAGCATGGATTGATCGGTTACAGGTGCTCATGGATACTTGGAGACATAGGTGAGGCTTGGTGTTCTCTTGTGGTTAGAGACATGTTATTGATATGGTTACTCTTGATGAGGTTTTAGCAGGAAGTCCGAGGGAGCCTACACCTTGGTTGGACGTGAGTTCAACATGGACCAATGAGGAGAGTGTTCTTGGTTGAGTCATGATGACTTGGATATCCTGGAGGAGCATTCTCATTCCCCACTCTTGGTCTACTCGGCGGTTCACTTGAGAGGTATTGCCCATTATTCTTTCAGGTGCATTATGTTTATGCTTTGTCTTCTCATGGATATGGATCTTGAGCCATGGATATTTGGTTTCTGGAGGGTTCATTTGAGGAGTGTTGGCATGTTTATCTCCTTGTACATGTTGGGTTTAGGAGATGGTTTATTGGGCTGATTTCCTTGGTTTAGGAATGGTTACTTTGAGTTTGATCTTCTTGTTTTGAGATGCTTACATCCATGTTAGTTACATATGTTATCTTTGATCTTGGTGATTGGATGGATGGATGTGGTTATGGATTTTGTTATGGGGTATTATGGAGGAGATCATACTTGACACAGTTGGCATTTAGAGGTGTGTGTAGGAGGACATGCTACAGGGTTTGGTTTGCAGGTTTTGCTTATCATTGTGGATGTTCCTTGGTACTACATGTTTACTTCTATGTGATGTTGGTAGTAGACTTGGTATGCCTTTGTGATGGTGCCTTTTTGGGATGTTAACGAAGCGACGCGTTGAATGCGCTCATTCCAGGTTTGCATTCATCTTGACATTGCCCATGCAGTGGGAGCTCTTGGATGTGTATGTCATGCTTTGACAGGTTTGCACATGGAGTTTTTATTGTGGTTTATGGGTGGATATGTTGTTGGCATGAGTTTACTATGATATGTATACCTTGGAGGTATGGATAGTTGGATGTGTTGGCATTTGCTGTGGATGTCATTTCAGCTATGGTGATTTATTCTTGACAGCTACTGGTGCATATTGGATTCAGTGTTTGTGTTTTGAGATATCAGTTGAGGCAGGTTTATGCTTCTTTGTGACAGTTAGTGTGACATCTCTTTGGATGTGTTCATATCTTAGTGCAGTTGGCATGGTGGAGGATGGGAGCATTCATGGATGAGATGGTGGTCACCTTGGTTCTTGTTACAGGTATCTTGATGGAGCACATGGAGCACTTGGATTCCTGGATGGTACATGTTGCCTATGGAGTTTATTTGTTACCCCCTTATGCAATGTATACAACAAGTGGGAGATTGTTAGAATTAGGTGTTGTACACCTTGCATAATGTTTGTATTGTTTTATTTATTTATTATGTGTGTGGTGCACCTAGGGGTTTCTAGGTGAACGTGCATCACAAGGAGTTATAATGTTGGGGCCACTTTGTTGTATGTAACATTGGGACATAATTGTAAAATGTAATTATTTAATATTGGGGAATAATAAAAAATAATAAAGTACCCAATATTAAATGTGGGGTCACATGATGTTGTATGGTTTTGGGCACATGGTTTATGTAATACCACTTGGTGGTTTTGTGGGAGCTTGTTTCTATAAAAGCAACCACAAGGGTAGTTGTTTAGGGTTGGATAAAAGGTTGGATCAAAAGTTGGTCAAGGTTGAGCTTGTGCATGTGTGAGGGTTTGAAGCATGGCATGGGATGTGTGGATTCATGCTTGGTCACATAGAATGCATGGAGAGCTTGTGCTTCAGAAGTGTTCATGGAGTCTTTGCAGATGTATTGTAATGGGTTTTCATTGCTGAATAATACATGGAGTGTGGATGCTTTTGGAGGCTGGGTTTTTCCCTCTTGAGTGTTTTCCCAGGGTATATCTTGTGTCATCTTTGATGGGTATGTTGTCTATTCTCTTGCATGTTGATGTTGAGTATTTTACTTGCATGTTTCAGATTTGGGTTATGTGGAAATTTTCATTATATGGCTGCATAGTTTCCTTACAAGAACAACTATCCAAAATGCAAGTACACACAGTTTTCAAAACCCATTGAAACATGGATCATGAAGAAATTGGTAGAGTCAAACCTGATAACACTTCCCAATTTTGAAAACTACCAAGAACAACAGGTTAAATCGCCCTGGTACAACGAAAAAGATCTCTATGACTTTCATAAAATCAAAGGACACAAAACACCGAACTACATGAGATTCAAAAAAATTATTCAAAATCTTATCAAGAATGGAGACATATTTGTTGAGGTACCAGCCGGCAATCAGGATCTTAAGATATACAAGAACCCTATGCCAAATCATAGCAAAGGAAACAACACAGGAAAAGCTAAGGATTACACAAACGTGCAGCATACCTATTCCAATGTAGTCGCTTCCTGTGATAATTTCATCACCATCAAAGAGTCTAGTGTAGAGTGTGTAGTCACCACACAAAGGGGAAAGGTCACCATCCAAGGAGTCCCATCTCAATCTAGGGCACAACCTACTTTTTCAACATCAAACCCTAGCAAGTACAGTCTCCTAGATCAACTTAAGAAGACCCCCACATAGATTTATATCTTGTAACTATTGAGGCTATCACCCGCACATAGGGAAATCTTAGAGAAAGCCTTATCTTCATCATCCATCCCTGAGGATATTAATACAGATCAGTTTCAAGCTATGGTAGGGCATATCACTAATCATCTTCTCACCTTCTCAGAACAAGACATTCCATCGCAGCTATGCCATAATCATGTTCTACACCTTGAGGTCATTATTCATAAGAACAAGGTTAAAAGAGTCTTAGTAGATGGAGGTTATGGTTTGAACATCTGCACCCTTCAGTTGATCAAGAACTTGGGTTATTCAAAAGATGTTATTGAGAAAGAAAAGAGTACCACCATTGGAGCATATGACGATCAATAGCGGGTATCACAAGGCATCACCACACGATCCATCCAAGTGGGACCTATCATTGCAGAGACTACATGCCAAGTGTTAGACCTTGATCTCCCCTACAACATCCTATTTGGACAACCATGAATCCATGCCCTAAAAGTTGTAGCTTTGACCTATCACCAATGTGTAAAGTTTCATTTTGAGAACAAAGAAGTTACCATCCATGGAGATCTTTAGCATTTTTACTACTGCATGAATCTTGAGGCCAAGTTCTATAAGATTCCCCAAGTACCTAAGAATGATGGACCTACACCGTCCACCTCATTTGGTGACCCATCTACCTTCAAAATGAAAACACCCATTGTGCAAAACATTCTTGACATCAAAGCAGTGACCCAGGATGATGGTTGTGGAAGCTATAAACTAATGAAGGATACTTTTGTGTTGGGGGAGCTACCTATTTCTCCCAAATCTTATGGGAAACCCACACCTAGCAACAAAGTCACTGAAACAATAAAGATGGCAGCTACTACCTTCACCAAGTGGGGGGATTTGAACAAAGAATATTTCAATAAGGAAGATGTCTCTAAAATGCTACATCAAGATGAATGACTCATCCCCATCCTTCCCATGGAAGATGACAACAAAGGCTTGCAGCTAATGAAGGGATGAGGGTACAACAAGAATGAGAAACTAGGAAAAAATGATAATGGTTTTCTAGAACCCATCATTCCTGAGAAACGTCCAAAGAATCTCGAGTTAGGATGTACTACTAGCAAGGTTACCCTTATTGGCAAAGGTACTTCTACTAGATGGGTTGATGCTTCCTCTTGGTTACCAACATCCCGTGACACGACCCTAGACGACTTCCGCCTCAATTTTGTTGACCTATTTGAGAATAAATCTCTCTTCATGATATCCACGACATCCTTCATCCCGAACGATCAACCCACTAAAATTATCCTAGTCTACCCTCAACTCATTGATTGGGACCAACAAGGACCATTAATTCTAGATTTATTCAAAAATGATGAAGCAATATCAAAATTCATTAGACTCCGTGACAAATTACCATGGGCAGATCACAAAGCTAGTTTCAATATAGAGCTAGAAATAGGGGCGTACTATGGGGAGACAATTGAATTCTTCAGTCACAAAATTGATGACATACAACTTACATGTATATCTTTAAGTGAAAGCCACATTGTAGCACTTTCTAATCCTAAAATAGTAAAAAGAAAGGATGCATTCAAGGGTGAAAACCTCTCTGAGGCACCCAAGGATGAGGGATTTAATCTCCCCCTTAGTGCAATGCATCTAGAAAAGTCAGCTGTATTAGCAGAAAAGGCCACTCCAGTGAATGTGGGAATAGAAGAGGCACCAAAGATCACTTTCTATGTTGAATCCTTGTGGGATGAAGAACAAAAGAACCTAGCACCATTCTTAAAAGAGCAAAGATCCAACTTTGCATGGTCATACATAGATATGTCAGGGCTCGATCCAGAAGTAGTGGTGCATCATTTAGTAGTCTATCTCGAAGCCAAACCAGTGAAGCAAAAAATAAGGAAAATGCACCCTTAGATAGTACTCTTGGTGAAACTTGAGTTACAAAAGCTTTTTGACATTGGATTTATCTGATCAATAGATTATCCTAAGTGTGTTTCCAACCCGGTACCAGTCTCCAAACCCACTGGGGGCATCAGAATATGCATGAATTTTAGAGACTTGAACAAGGCATGCTCGAAGGATGATTTCCATCTGCCTAACATCGACATCATCATGGATTTAATAGTTGGGCATGAAATTCTATCACTCATGGATTGTTTTTCAGGCTATAATCAAATCATGATCGCTAAGGAGGATTGACACAAAACTGCATTCACTTGTGCATGGGGAACATACTACTGGAACATGATGCCATTTGGGCTGAAGAACACAGGAGAAACCTATCAAAGAGCAAAGACCCTCATCTTTCATGACATGATCCAAAAAATAGTTGAAGACTATGTGGATGATATCTTGGCCAATTCAAAGAAAAGGAGTGAGCACATAGAGGTATTAGGACCCATCTTTGACAGACTCAAAGAGTATAAGGTATGGCTAAACCCAAAAAAGTGTGTCTTTGGGGTTACATCATGGAAGCTTCTTGACTACATCATATCACTAAGAGGGATAGAAATTGATCCAGTAAAATTGAAAGCTATCCTAGACATGGAACCATCACAAAAATTGAAGCAAATGAGAGGGTTACAAGGAAAGTTGCAATCCATCTGAAGGTTCATAGTGCAACTATAAGACAAGATCCATCCTTTCTCACATCTTCTACATAAAGGAATAAATTATAAGTGGTATGAGAAGTGTGATAAAGCTTTCCAACAAATCAAAGAATACCTATTAACACCTCCAATGCTCATGCCACCAATACCCAACAAACCATTAATCTTGTATATCTAAGCAACATCAGCAACACTAGGTGCTCTTCTAGCGCAACATGGTGAAAAAAAAAAGGAAAGATCCATCTATTACATCAGCAAGACCTTGGTAGGCTATGAAATGAACTATTCATCCATTGAGAAAGCATGCTTAGTAGTGGTTTTTTCTTCAAAAAATTTCAAACACTACATGTTACCACATCAAATGAAGCTTATTGCCAAGATTAACCCATTGAAATACCTATTATCCAAAGCAACTCTCACTGGGAAAATGGCCAAATAGGTAATGATCTTGACTGAATTTGACATAGAATATGTGGAGCATAAGGCAATCAAAGGACAAGTGATTGTAGACCAATTGGTGGAAGCACCTATCTATGCAGAGAATCCTTTGATATCTAAATTTCTTGATCAATCAATATTTTTTGTCAATATAACTGATCAATGGAAAATGTAATTTGATGGATCGTTCACCCAACATGGATCAAAAGCAAGAATCCTCTTTCTCACCCCTCAAGGTGATTGCATCTCAAATTCATGCAAACTATCATTTCCGTATACTAACAACATTGCGAAATATGAAGCCCTGATCACAGGTCTAAGGATAGTAGTTCAATGGTAGATACAAGAGTTGAAAGTCTATGGGGACTCGCAGTTGGTTATCAACCAATTCAATGATGACTACCAAACTAAGGATAACATGCTTACTCCTTATAAGAAGATGGTAGAAAATCTCAAGGACCTTTTCATTGATATAACTTTTGAGAAGATCCCTCGCATGAACAACCAAGTAACAAATTTCATGGCAATAATTGGATCATTGTTAGATATGCCACACAATGTCCTTCAATGTGAATTCTTGGTAGAACAACTTCTTGTGCCAACTTTCGAAATCCCAAAATCTGAATTTGTGTGTGTCATTGTTGGTCCTAGTTCCCCATGGTATCATGATATATTCACCTACTTTAGTAGAGGAACCCTCCTAGCTAATATCAGCTCCAATCTTAAGAAGAACTTTGTTAAAAAAGCATATTGATTCATGATCCTAGGTGATACCTTATACCGCTAAAGCATCGAGGGGACATTACTATGATGTCTTAACCAAGAGGAAGCCTTGACCACCTTAACAGAAGTACATGATGGAATATGTGGTTCCCATTCTAGTGGTATGACTTTAGCTAAGAAACTATTAAGGACGGGGTATTATTGGCCAACCATGGAAAGATAAGCCCATTAGTACGTGCAAAAGTGTGTCCAATGTCAACAACATGGAGATCTTATTCATGCCCTAGCTCAGGAGTTACAACCAATGGTCACACCTTGGCCTTTCTCACAGTGGGGGCTTGACCTCATAGGAAATATCACTCCAACCTCATCTAATGGCCATAAGTTCATCATAACCGCCATTGAGTACTTGACCAAGTGGGCGAAAGCCATTCCTATGACCTACATAATAGGAAATAAAATTGCTAAATTTATCCTAAAGTACCTTATATGTCATTATGGTGTTCCACAAGCCCTTATCTCAAATAACAGAACACCCTTCAAGAATCAGGATGTGAAAGAGTTATGTCAAAGATTCAACATCCAACACCTATTCTCTACCCTATATTACCCCCAAGGAAATCATCAAGTTGAGGCTACAAATAAGACTATTCTAAAGATCCTAAAGAAAACAATCAATGAAGTTGGCCATGACTGGTATCTGTAGCTAAATCTCACCCTTTGGGCCTATCGAACCAGTATCTGCATGCCTACAGGTGTAACCCCGTTCTCCTTGGTCTATGGATTAGAAGCCATCCTACCCATCAAGGTCAAGGCTCCCTCACTGCAAGTGTCACTGCAGAACCTAATCACTGATGAAGAGTATAGAGTATCTCGGCTAAATGAGGTAGAATTCTTGGATGAGTGTCATCTCGATGCCCTTAATCACTTGCAAGTATATCAAAACTGACTGAAATGGAGCTACAACAAGAAAATCAAGTTTCATTATTTCCAAGTAGGGGATCTTTTCCTAAAGAATAATCAAGAAAATCTTCCAGATCAATACAATAAAGGAAAGTTTGAGCCTAATTGGTTAGGTTCTTTTGTGGTCACAACAAGCTATGGATCAAGAGCATATCAATTTTCAATGCCTTAAGGTGAACCCTTGTAGGAACCAACCAATAGTTTGCATCTTAAAAAGTTTTATGCCTAGGCTTGAAGGGTGTCAATTTGAAAATACAAAAAAAATTTGGCAAAAATCCAAAAAAATAAGAAAAAGGATTGAAAATAGTAAAGAAAAAAATCGTCCTCTAGTGAAAACCACTTTGGTGGTGCTTTGGGCAAGTACCTTGGTGAAAACCTAACAAACAAGTGCCTTGCATAAATAAAGCACCTCCACTATTATTTTGCTCTTTATCCTATCATTCTTTGCATCACCTCCATCTATCACATCATTCATCCTATTTATTCTATCACTCATTTGTGCCCATGTCATAGATTGATATTGTGAAGTATCATATCCCCTTTAGTACTACTTGGCATATCCTAAATGTGAACTTGTCCTACCTATATCGAGGTAATCTATACATCACGCTAGGGGAAATTCGTCTTGGATTGGATTGGGTTCTTGTATATCTTAAGGTTAGTGGAAATCTCATTCAAAATCCCAAAAACATTCATAGAACATTCATCAGAAAATCCAAAAAAATCAAAATCCTATACTACTAAAATCCAAAAACATTCAAAAATTGTAAAGTCAAAATCCAAAACATCCAAAACACATCAAAATCCCTAAGAAGGTCAAACATAAAAAATGGTACCTTTTCGAACTATGAGTCTCTGAGCTTGAATGTAGGCAAGGTTCATCTTTGATAAGCTTTGAGACACCCTAGGTCAGTCTTTAGAAGTTTGTCATAACTAACAATCCATCAACTGTTCATATCTCATCAGCAATAATTCAAGTCAATCGAACTATGTGGTCTCTGTGTGTATAACGTTGGCAAAGTTCATCTTTGATAAGCCCCCGAGGCCCTTAGGATAGTCTTTTAGGTTAGGTTCTTGGTTGAAAACTTAGAAAATCCCTAAACATCCAAATATCAGAAAACCCCTAAACATTTGCAAAAGCTAGGAAAACTCCAAAAACATTTGAAAATTGAAAAACACAAAAACATTGGAAAACCTTGGAAACCCTAAACAACTTCTCAAATAATCGAAAAACCAAAAACATTCAAATAAGCAATTGGAAAAAACCTAAATAGCCTCAAAACATTAGAAAACATAAAAAACATTGAAATATTCCAAAAAATCCAAGACCATCCATCCCATCTCACTTTCACCCGCATTAAACCTTCATCCATAATAAATCAATTCATCACCTTCAACCATTGGTAAAACAAGTAGAAAGAAAGTATCGCAAGTCGTAAAGTGAAAACCTAAGTGTCAAAATATAAAGTCTAGATCATAGGTAAACAAGTCAGTGGAGTTTTTATCAATGGCTTATCACACACCTCATCCTAATAAAAACATATGATAACATGTCCTAGGATGTATCCTTCCTGCGATGGACATCAACATCAGAAATCACCTTAGCTAAAATTAAACTAGCAAGAGATATAGATAAAGCTGACTATTTGTCTTTGATCTTTTATTATGATTTATCTCAATGACCCATTCCCAAGACCTTTCGATGATGTCTATCTAAAATTATTTAGAGAGAAAGGGATGGGGCATTGATCATTATCTTTTGTTTTTTGTGCCTGTGATTATTATTGTAAAGCAATCTTGGCACATACTTGCTTAGTTGTGTGTAGAAAGGTTGTTTGGAGTAGATTGTTGACTATTGTGTATGCTTTGGTTTGAGATATTTTGAATTACTAAACTAAATTCTGATGAGGTTCTTGTATGTCAAGGTGTGAATAGGAGCTATCCTATCTGTTTGCAGAGCCAAAGTCCATTACACTAGATACAATGCCATCCTAGTTATCAATACCTTGATGCATCGTCTCTATGTGTTATATCAAACATAAAGAATGACAAAAAATCCCAATCACAAGATATGAGAAAATCATAATCATCTCTCTCTCTCATCACCATATTTAATAAGGTCTCGATGGATCATGGACTTGTTGGAATTTTTGAATCAATCATTAAAATTAATGGTCAAATCATTCATTCGTTTTCTTTTATCTTCTTTTCATGCTAACTTGGTATCATGACAGTCATCAAAAACATCATGCATCCATCTTGCATCCACAAATCATCAGCATGCATACATCTCGCATCATCACAACATATCATAATAAATGAAAACATAATCCACTACATCATCATTATCATTTAAGTTGTTTTGAATAATATAGATTTGTTATTCTAAGCATATTAATACATTGCATTACCATTCATCGCATCCATATCATGAACATTCATAGTATACATATTATAAGCATCATCCATATCCATAGATGCATCACCATGAAATCATAAATTGCATGGAAAAGTACACAAAAATAAATGCATCCATCCATATCATTTGCATATCATAGCATCCATCCTATAACATATCATGGAAAGGTATTGAAAAAGAATATAACATATCCATTGCATCACATCTCATAAACATCACATCATAGATCATCATCATATATCGCATAAACATAAATAAATAAAATGGCATCCATTACATTGCATCCACACATAAAAATAGTGCATATAATATCATCTCACCTCATATACATCCATACATTCATAAGACATAAAATAAGGGCACATCACATCATGAATCTGTATCATCTCGTATATATCAAAAAATAATGACTGTCATGATACAATATATGAATTGATGTGTATGAATATCATCAAAATGTACAATGTACATGAGGCTATCAAAAATGAGCCTATGAATGTATATCTATATAAATAATCAAGTAATACAAAAAGGTGTCTGCAAAATGAAAAGAGGTCTATCTCTCACTGGCTCTATCACCATGCCTTCACTGATCTAGCTATTTGACTAAGGTAGAAGCACTCGGCTATACCTGGCTCCAATGCTCAAAATCAGGCTGCCTACAGTGTGAAGGGACATATCTGTAGTACAATGCCTGCCAGTATGCCACCTCCTCCCTCGATGTACCATATAGTTGCGCAGACACCGTCTGTCGAAGCAATCCTTGAGCCTACTAAGACACTACCTCTAGCTGTTGCCGTTGGCCGATCTCCTGAGCCAACTGAATATATGATGTCTGTCTGAATTGGCATTCATGATCCATCTTAGCTGTAAGTGCTAGCACCTGTTGCCAAGCCTAATCTCACTCAATCGTCACAACCTATAACTGTTGTAATTGTTGTATCTGAGCATCTTAGGGATCTAGCCCCGATGATGGTTGTTGAACTGGTGGCTACTGAATGGGTGGTTGTTGCACTAGTGGTTGTTGGTGAAGTGGAGGTGCACTGGGAACCTGTTCGTCGTGTTGCTAACCATCCTGACCATCATGTCATCTCCCCTTTCCTCTACCTTGCCCACCTTGTCCTCGGCCCTATCCTCTGCTTTTCATGTCTTGTGGCTGGACTCGTCCTCTGCTTACTCCCCTCCCTCTTGGCCTCCCTCGTGGAGGTATGCTTGCTAGATATGTAAGTCGAGGAGGGGGTACAAACCAAGCATCGTATGCACTCATCATTTGAGCATGGGCTTGCCCCTAATTATAGGCCCATGGCTTGATAACCAACTGTCTGAAACCTTCGACGGTTGATCTTGTGGGGTGGAATTGTATGCTCCCAATTTTCCTCTCACGATAATCTCGCAAAAATAGCAATGTACTAATCATAAGGCTTGTCCTACCTCTCACCAAACTGTCTCGCTACTCTATCTAGAAGGTACCTCTCGATCACGATATGCTCTCAACCCTGCATGTAACGAGTCTACCGAGCAAAGAATAGTTGTTGCACATCATCACACCAGGTCAACATCTGTAGCCACAACCACCATTAGAATACTTTCATGTCGTCAATCACTCTCATCTAGTAAGGGATGCCAAGCTACCTTGTGTGTTGTAGAGTGATCGCTCCTCTGTACCTCCACACGATAGGATCATTTGGATCCACATCGGCCATGTGGACAATTGATCAAAGAACGACAATGTGCTCCCATGCCCATATGTGCAAGAGTGTGACTCCTGCACCAATAGCTCTGTCGTCGCAATACACGAACTGATGCATATCATGGTAAAGGGAGGCTAGCATCACTGGCCCCCATGCATACTGTGCCTTCCTGAACAACATTTGATGCCAAGCCAACCCCCATCCGGGATTGAATCCTCTATTTCGTCAATCTGGGGTGACCAACCCAAAATCACTGCACCAACAATCAATCTAAAGGTGGACAAGTGACCTCTATACATCTCAAGGTCAATCTGAGAGTGGACCAGGACAACAGTCTCTTGGTCAAGAACCTCGTGATAGACATCATACCCTGCATCGGTGTCATAGATCACCTGCTCTCCATGTATGGGCAATCGTAAAATCCGCCATACATCCTCCAACATGACTCCTGCCTCGCCGATGGGTAAATGGAGCGATGAGGTCTCACTATGCCATTGTTCACATAGTGCTATCATCATTTCCAAATGAGTCCTCACAACGAGCATATAGGTGACATACCACAATCAGATATCTCCAAGGTGCTCCTATCGAAGCTCCAATAAATCATTAATTCTGGAAAGAATAGTAGGTTGATGCTCACAAGACATCAAAGGTTGGATAACCTCCTACACCCATGAAGCGCACGACGTCAAATTTCACTAAAATTGGCTAAGTTTTGAATTTTTATCCCCCCAAATGACAAAGGCATCGCCATTTACAAAGGCATCACCATAATTCAAATTTCAAATAGTGGTGCCATATACATTCAAATTCTAAATTGCAACTAGTGTCGCTATTCATACGAGCATTGACATTTGAAATTTGAAACCCTAAATCTAGATTGCAAATCAAGGGTGTGCATCACTCATTACACCCACATGGCAATTTGAAATCTGGAAACACTGATTTCAAATCGCGTAGTGCGTCACCATTCACAATGGCGTCACTAAAAATGAAAATGGTGTCATCAATTCTCAAAATAGAGTCGCAATACAACGATGCTGCCCTAAACCAAATTTCAAAGCATAATAAATGCACTAAAAATTCAAAATGCAGGGAAAGTTTTAGATTGCGTACCATTGGTCCTATGCCTAGAGGCCTCTGGTACTCTCAAACCCAATTGGAAATGTGTTGTGGGAGCACTCATTGCGCCATTTTGTTAGGAGGTCTGAGCTCAAATGTAGCAAATCTCTCAAGTGTGAATGCACAAATGAATTGAAAGGGATCATCACCTATTGAAGCTAAAAAATTAGGGTTTTTTGCCCTAATTTGGACCAAAAGCTAGGGTTTTGACCTATTTTACCTATTCCCACCCTGTGCAACCTATTTTGGGCCATTTTTTGCATTTTTGAAGCCATTTTTGGCATCCCGCAACCTGTTTTAGCACCTGAACCTATATTTTACCTTTGTCGAGAAATCAACCCAAAATTCAAATTTTTTGCCTGATTTCTCAAGGGGGCAGGGAACCAGCTTATTCCTTCCACTAGAGTAATAGTGGGGAATCCAAAAAATAATAAAATTTAATTTTTTGATTTGAGCAGCACTTTTAATCTGAAAAGCGTTAGTCTTTGAACCAATGTAACAAGTACCTCACTTCAAAGAGAGGCAAAATGTAGACATTTAAAAATGTCCTAAATGATATCATGCACTCGAATCAGATATACTTACCGTTTCATCCTAAAACCCATCCTCATTTTTCTTAATTGATTAAATTTGCATGGCTATTTAATCAATTATGTCAATTGCATCTATTAACCTAATTGACCTAATTAGGTTAATTCACCCCTTTCATGCTAACCCTTCTATTAAATTGGATAAATCAACTTATCTAATTTAAATCCCTAAGTCATCTTATTTAATTAAATAACCCTAAGTTATTTAATTAAATATCATGTCGCATTCCCCTTTTCATTAAATAAATTAATTATTTGATAAATATCCTAATTCCCCTAATTTGCATAATTGAAACTTTAATTAATTATCAAATTACTAATTAAAGCTAATCCTCCCACTTGCAAGGGAATATTCCTCCTTTGCACATTCCTCCAAAAAGAATATTCCCATGAAATATTATTTCTCCTTTGCACAATTTAATTTGGTTTTAATTAACTAAATACCTAATTTCCCTCACCCATGAGAATTGTCTTTGAGAATATTCTTTCTTCACTCATTTGAAAAAGGGAATATTCTTTTTTTGCAACAAACTTTCAACAAAGTTTCTTGTACAAGTTTTGTTATCGCGTGAGATATTTGTTATGATAGAATTGTCAGTCCATGATGAGTGTATTGGGTGGAGGGGACGAGATTGTATCACTCACTTGCGAGTGCCCTACGATTCTGAGATTTTCCCCTTCACGGTGTTTGTTATTATATCATATATATGCATGTTTGATATGTTTTTTGTTCGCGGGTTGACAGGTACAGGATATCGACTCCACCTGATTTCTAGGTTGAGCGTGTCCATTGACCAACGGTAATCAATTGAGGGATAGTAGCTAAGTTTTTCGTGCCAAGTCGTCACCCTAGTCATAGTTTGTCATTAGGTTGTCGTTGGGTTTAGCAGTTTTAATTTGGTTCATTCCTCTTTGGTTAGTTATTTAATTTCATTTTATAAAGGTTATTCAATGGATTTTGAAGTTAAAAATGATGATTGAACATAACCAGTTTCAATGTTGAAATGTTATTTATTTCATTGATTATTTTGATTTAATTAATAAAATCATTTTTAGTTTATTGATTAACTAGGTAAAGGGTAATAAATTAAATGAAATAGTTGTTTTGCCATTATTGTATATTAAGATTCAAATTTATAATGAAAATGGAAATCATGTTGGATAGTTAAAGTTAAATTATAATTAAAATAAAAATGTGATTTAAGTTTCACTTGTTGAAATTTTGGATAAAATATATTCTTTCCGACTTTGAGATTTTTGGTTTTAAATGAAATTTTGAAATGCATGAAATATCATTTTGAAAGTAAATTGTTTTAAAAAATTTTAAAAATAGAAATATCCTCCAAATGTTCAATAAATTTAGTGAGTGAGGATATTTTGGGGGTTTGACCAAAATTGGGGAAAAAAACTCTATTTGAGCATTTTCAATTTCATAGTAAAAAGGTTTTTGAATTTTGGCGGAGAGTTTTGTTATGGCTGGATTTGGATTTTGAAGAAGAGATTTGGAATCACCATTGTCAAGTCTTCAAGCTTTGGGAGAAAACACCAGGTTCTTCTTTACTTTTGTTTTCCTTTTTGAAATAAGTTTCAAATTTCATTATGCTGTTTAAAAATCTTTAAAAATGCTATTTAGATTATATGAAAACCCATGTTAAATCTTGCTTCAAAACTTTGAAAAAACCTTGCTTGGGAATAATGTTCTTCAAGAAGAGATTTTAATTTGGGTTATAAATGTTTCATTTATGGGATTTATTTGCTCAACTGGGCATATAAATTTTATAAATTTAGATGAAGATATGTATATAGGGATAATAAATAAATATATATATATATATATACCTTTTGATATATATTTTTTATATTTAAAATTGTTGTTTGAAACTGGGCAGATTTAAAAAAAAATCCGCAATCATTTTATAAAAAAAAAATTAATGAAATTTTTTTTTAAATATATATTTTGAAATTTTGGGGGTCACTGGGGGCTCACCCCACAGCACCGCCCATGGGAGGCACTGTGGGGGAGCCGCGCCCAGCGCATACCCCAGCCGGCTGCCACCGCCAAAGGGATGGCTGTGTGTAAACACAGTCGCCGCCCCTTTGGGGTTTCGACTATGTTTACACACAGTCGCCCCATTCAATGGGGTTTGGCTGTGTGAAAACACAACCAACCCAGCATATGGCGAGCGGCCCGAGGATAATGTGAGTGATTCTTTTTCTTTTTCATTTATTTTAATAAAATATATATATATATGATATTTTAATATTATATTTTATAATATTAAAATATTTATAGATAATATTTTATATTATAATTTATAATATTAAAATATTATTATATATATTTATAATAAAATATATATATTATATTTCATAATATCAAATGTTGATTTGATTAATATCATGTTTTTATGCAATTGGGGAATTTTAATTCAATATGCAATAGTTGAATTAATGAATTTATTTTTAAGATAATATTATTTTGAAAGAGCAAATGTTGGAATTTTAAATATTGATTTTAGATGGATATATTCAATTAATAATTCTATATTTGTATTTAAATACAAATTAATTTAACTTGATTATTTTTAGCATAGTTGAAACAAAGATTGATTTATTTTAATCAAATGATTTTATTTATCAAGTTGTTTAGAGTATTGAGTATGATTGAGAAACTCAGAGTTAAATTATTGGTTTTTAATTTTCTCAACGCCGTGAGATAAATCTTATGTATTTTTGGAGAAATGCAAGTAACATAGATTGAGTTGACTGGATTTAGGAAATCCTAACCATAGTTTATTTAATTGCCGTCGTGTTTTCTAGCGATGTTTTGTTCATTCTCGATGTGTAAATAGAGTAAATGTTCTGAAGACTTCCAAATAAGGTTTTATTCATTTGTTAAGGGGGTGATCCCACAATAGTGGTTTACAATTTTTGGCCAAACCGGACGAAATTATTATTTTTTAATTAAATCTTCACATTGCACCTATAGCGCTAAACCGTGAAGAATTTGATTGATGTAAACTAGAATTCGTCACATTTTGTCTGTAGATTCTAAAAGAAAAATTCAAATTTTTAGAATCAGATTGTACTTTTTCCATCTCCCACGAAAACTATGTTTTCAAAAACAACATTTTTAAAAGTGATGCACAAGTATAACGATAACTTTTTTCCATGAAGGATAAAATTCTAATTCTTTTGAATTTAGATTAAACTCGATATCTAGTGCTTCCACTTGGTTAGATGCTTTTATTGAATATTTTTTCTTTAATCAAGTTTGAAAGTCAAACCAATTACAATTCAGACATAACGCAACCGTATAACTATAACTTTTTTTGTATATTAAATTTTATTTATTTTTTTGTTGGATCAAGGACTTCAATATCTGGTGCACTCATATTTTTCAATTTTTTTTTTGATAATCTGCTATTTTTCCACATGTGTAGAACAAAGACCTTCATTTTCGATGAAAAACCTATGTTTAATAAAACTAAAAACAAATACATAATAAAACCAAAACATATTAAAATTATATTCATTGGATAGCTCATTCCGAGGACTACGATTCCAATTGGGTTTGTGAAGATTCATCCATTTTCATGTTCAACCCGAGCTCCGAAATGCCAAAATTTAGGGTTTTTTTTGTGTCTTAGGGGGGATGAGAAATAAGGGGGGTTCGAGCGAACCCCTAAGGGTTCGCTCTAACTAGGGTTCATTCGAACCCTGGTTCATTTGAACCCCCCTTTTATAAGGAGTTTTGTTGGCTTTTTTAGCGGGAAATCATTAAAAGGGTTCACTTGAACCCAGGTTCTAGCGAGCCCCTAATGGGTTCAGTCGAACCAATAGGTTCGTATGAACCCCTAAAATCAAATTTTTTTGCCATGCATTCTTTTTTGTGATTTTCCCTTCCTCACTTCAATTGTAAACCACTATCGTGGCTTCATCCAAGGGTTAGGGTTGTAATTGAAATGAATATGGTTAATGTGTTTACAACGACCTGTTTGATTTGATGGAATCTTAAAGTTCTTGTAAAGGATTTGTTAAATGTCAGGATTATGTACGTGGTTAAGTTATATGGATTATAACTAGAGAAAAATTGATGATCTTAAATATGTGTAAAAGAAAGGGTTACTTTATTACAATGTTGTTATAATGGGTAGAATGTTATTTAAAAGTTCTTGTATTCCATTGCCTTAAATGGTGAATGGGGAATGTGTCTGTTTTCCAAATTGCAAGGAATAGATAAGGTTCGTAAAAAAATTATATTGTTTAGAACTTATATGAATAGTTGAAAGATTAAGTATATGAAGTAAATATGGACTTTGGTTCCTATTTATGAGAAAAGATCGGTATGTCGAAAGACATCTTTAGGTTTTTTGTAGAACGTGTAATTATATGATTGTTGATTTAAGCGAATTCTTGTTGGTATTGTATGGGCAATATTGTTATGATTGTAAATTTATGAGTGTACTTTGGTAGTACTGAGTTTTGCTTCCAGAGGCTAGGGAACTCTTTGATTGAGTTGTTTGTTCTATTTGAAGTGATTTGTTTATGTAAGTCTTCCATATGGGGTTTCATTTATTTGTATGGGTTGTCGTTATGTAGTCAACCGTTGTATTGCCTTGGGTAGGGCATTGGTTGTATCCTATGGTTTTACCCAGTTTTCACGAATGGGGATGGTTTGTGCCTCCTTTGTATTAGGAGTGGTTTATGTGGTTTGTGCCTCCTTTGGAATGAGTGGAGTATGTCTTTTGTTGCCTCTAGTGTTTGGAAAGAGTTTGGACTTTTGTTGCCTCCTGTGTTGGAGTGGATTTTCATTTTATGTTCCTCCTAGAGTTGGAGTGATTGTTTATCTTGTTTGTATGCCATTTGGCATCATTGGTGATTCGTTTCGTGTTAGTTTGTTGTCAAGTAGAAGAGTGGCTTCTGTTAGGGGCCAGAGCCCAAAGAGGTAAACTGGGAAACCTTCAGAAGTGGTTTAATCAAGTGATAACTAAATTAATGTACTTAGAAGTTAGGTAGTTTTTCACATTAATTAAGATAATTGAGCCTCGATCATGGACGCAAGGGCTTGTATAGACTTGGAATGAGACGGGAAAGCCTGGAATGGCAAGGTCATCTATCTTGTCCTTACGAGAGGTATTTGATTCCGCATGAGTGAGCATAGGTGTCGGGATTCGGTAGAGGCCACCAGGACAACTCATAGTGGGAGCCGAAGCCTAGGAAGATTCCCAGAGGATATCCTATGACGAGTTGTATGATGACACTCTTTCTATGACAACAGTTGGTATTTAGTTTTATGTGTTTGGTCTTCTCATCATACTCGATCTGTTTTATTTCTAGAAGCAATGTGACCTATGTCAGTGATGTTGTAGTTGTACTTGTGTTATCCTTATGGATGTTTGGTTCATGCGTTTGGTTGTGTCCATATAAGTTAGCATGTGTCTAGAAGTTGATGGTCTTGTATAAGAATTCCTTGTTACTATCTCCTAGCAGGAGGGGTGAGCCTTCGGGTATCACATGGTTGGGTGGAATGTGCACCTTAATCCGTTGGGTCGTCTTCTTATTCATGTGGACGAGATTTCCAATTGAAGAGCTCGTGGGATCCAATACTTCATGCTTTATTCTTTTCCGTTATTAGTGTAATTTATTACCCCTCTTGTATCAAGGTGGAAAATGTAATTTGTATCCTTGTATATTGGAATTACCTCATTCAGGGAATGAGCATTGTAATCATATTGTAAAGATTATTATTGGGAACATATGGTATCTCTTATGCCTTTGTTGTAATATTGTCATGTATGGAATGTATGAGTATTTAATTTGTTAAGTAATTAAATGTTATGTTTTTAATTCATGTTTCTTGATTGGGTTTTAAGTAATCTCAGTCTCGTAACCTTAGAGGTTGTTGGCAATGGATAGTGATCTTGCATGTTAATTGTACTTCAACAAAAAAAAAATAGTACGTTTGAGTAGTAAATTGCAACTTCCTCTAGGGTTGTGTGGCGGGGCGTTACAGTTTAGTTTTACTTTAGTTGGGTAGGTTTGTTGTTTCTCGCTCAACCAATTTATGATGGCTATTTTTGAAGTTCTTGGTGTTGGTTCTTCAATGGCCTTTCTAGCCTAGCTCCTTTTTTGTTTGGGATCAAGGCCCTTTCCCTACTATCGTAATAAAAAACATAAACAATAGAGCACATTACATCAATTTTACATGGGGAAAACTCTTTTGGAAAAAAAATCCCACTCCAAAGCTTGCTCAATGTATTGTTAAAATTTAATAGAAAGTTACAACACATTAAGAATATTTTTGGTAACATTCTAGTACTTGCAAATTCAACATACATAAAACTCAAGTATCCATTTTATACACAAATAAACAAACTCAAAACCATTTGTGATTTATAATACTGTGCAATAGAACCCCCACAAAGATGGCAACTAGTTCTGACCTAGTTTCAAATGTTACCTTGAAGATTCTCACTATCCTCTAAAACAACATTCTCTTATGCTCTTACAATTGTCATAACTAACTCAATTTATCCACCCAGCATGGACACCCACCTTGTCATTATTCTCCATCTCAAAATAGTCACCTCATGAAAAATAAAAAATCTTGTCATGATTGATCAAAATTCTAAAGTAGCCTCCATACATCTCTTGGCTCTTACATATAAGATTTTCATAGCATTCCGCAAAGGTTGGCATCCCAAATCTATTATAGATAGACATTTTAAATATATCTTACAACACTCCATAAAGTATCAACATGTGGCATATGATGCTAACTCAAAATCCTATGCCCCATTTCAATAGAGCAATATTAAATAATAGAAATTATAGAAAATGTCAAATAATTAATAAGTAAAATCAAGAATTATGAAGCTTGAGACACCTTAATTCTCAACACATATTTTATGCCTCCAAGTTATGATTATATGTTTACTTGGCAACTACAATTTTAACATCTAATAAAATCCATGTCCTGCATGCTTTCATAAATGTCTCATTTTAATATAGGTTGTAAGGATGTTGGAAAAGTTACAAAAATTTTGTTGTACACTTGCCATATGCATTTGTTTGGAATTTAATAAAGCCTTTTCAATATATTCATTTCATGCAAATATTTCATTTTTCTTTTTACCACTCCTAGATACCATTCATCCTTCCTTTCCAAACTCTCACAATTTGAGAATCCTAATCTAATTGAGGATGGTAAAGAAAGGAAATTGCATAAAGATATTCCAATTTAGAGCATCTTGATAGATCTAACTCTTCCAAGTAAGGAAGATCACCAAATTATTCAAGAAATTTTAACAAACTAGTACACTTCAAATAAGTTTCATTTTCTCATTGCTCTAAGGCAATAGTAGTAATTGGATAGAAGTTTAACCATCCCTAGAATTATCAATATTTAAGGTTACCAAGAGCCAATCAAGAAGCATCTTTAAACTAGAGCACCTCCCTAATGAAATTCTTCATACCATTGATAGTAGTCAAACGAGCATTAACTTCAATATCGAAAACAATATACTTTACCAACTACTCTCTTGTGAGAAGAAGCCTAAAGAGAATCCGCCAATATTGCTTTGCATCCATAAATGTGTGCCTCAAGGTAAATAGATCAAGCAACATAATATTAGTATTGTGCACAAAACAAAAGAACCCAAGTGGTCCAAACTAGAAGAAAATTTGAGAGGAATGCAAATCAAATTATCCTTGTAAATGGGATTTAGCAAAGAAAGTATGCTTGTGATTACAAGCATTATTCTTCACATCTTGTGAAACTAGCTACTTATTGTTTCAATTCAAAGTAGACACCAAACTACCCAAAAAGCTCACAAGTTTAAATTCATGTCTCCTCTATTTGCAAGAACTCTAGTCATTTAATCCCGCCTAGACATGGTAAGAAAACCTTTTGAGAATCCAAACATGAGAGAAGTATTTTAAATAAAAGGATGGCAAGGTTGTGATAGGGGCCTAATGTGCTTCAATATGCCTAATTGAATAAGGATTTTGAATTGACTAAAGTTTTCCTAAGGACACACAAATCAAGACCCTAGGGTTACTAAAGATCTATAAGCAACTAAATTGTAGAGAATAATGGTTTTTGATAAATAATGGTATCAACCTTCTAGAATACAAGTCGATCACCAAACTTTGACTTGATGGACTAGAAGTTAGAAAATTTTCATGGTTAAAATTTGAATGCAACAAAACTACACATTAATCTAATAATATCATGAATATTGTTCGTTTACAATTGATTGGCATTTTTACTCTACATAATGAAAATTTTCTATAGCAAAATATCCTAGAAGAGGGAAGTATAAATGTTCATCTATTTATAAACTATTTTTGTATGCAATTTGCCACTAATTACTCATTTTATATTACGTCTAACCTACCCTCTATAAATCCCCTTTTACCCGATTCCTCCAAACTACAATGAAATAAATGATATGATCAATCAATTTGTATCCAATACACACTTTTCCATACTTTATAGTCAACATTTATAAACCTAATAATGGCGATCTAACACAACAATGGAGATGTTGAATACTAGAAACCAAATACAAATCATTCTCCATCATTTTCTAATTGCTTGGGGGATATTTATGAGTTTGCAGGACTCTGTAGAAGGTAGTGCTTCGTTTAACTACAGAGAAACAAGACAACAAAATATGCACAATTTATTGTGATCTTTTGTTGGGGAAAACAGAAGAGTCAAATGGTGCCTTGCTCCAAAGCGTGAGTATACTTGAATTGTGGATTGGAAGCAACCAATGCTCTGACACCAATTGCAAATGTTCTTATAATTTTTGCTGAAGCTGCTCAAAGGAAATGCATTGTCCTGTTGACTGTGATACTGTTAGAAAGTGGGTCTTATAGAATAGAGACAATATAAAGACAGAAAAATGGAAATTGTTAATACAAATCTTACCCACGGTAGTCGTGCAGTTTTAGGAACACCTCCAATGATACTTCAAGTCGTGAAAATTATTAATATAAAGTCCTACTTCAATGGTACTTCAGGCCATGAAAGCAACATGCCAATGCACTGTCACATCTCTTAAAAACTCTGAACATATCATACTTGGTCCCAATTGTTTAGGAAGGAATATGAAAACTTAAAAAATAAGCAAGGATTGTGGTGCAGCTGGAGCCCCTGCTAAAAGGCTACAAGCACAGGTTAGAATACTTTGCATAAAAACCTGTTTTTGGTTTTCCAGGTGTGTTGCCGATTTTCAGTGTAAACGTAAATCCATCGTTTGCTTCAAGCAATAATAAAAGAGAAATTTATATCAGAATGTACCCAATCAAATGAATGGGGGAAGTTGACCAGTATTGTACGAAAACTCATTATTTAAATGCTTTTTTGAGGCTAACACACCTTTTACAGTTAGGATACATGGTAGCCGTCTCTGGTAAGCCTGTGAGTGTCTCCAATATGACTATCAGAAATCAAAAGTTGCAGGGCTCTGTGGGAATTAGTTTTTCACTGAAGAAACGAAATCACAGGCAAGAAAAGATTTTGAGATGTGAGTGTATGGTGTTAAAACGACCATTGTGGCAAAAGGAAATGAAAGCTATTTTTTTACACCACAGTAAACTCTGGTTACTTTGCATGATTTTGCATCACAGCGTAAGGCCAGAGTTTTGACCATTGCCACATCACACCCTCTTGCTTCATATTTTTCTCAACACTCTTTGAAAATGAGATATAAAATTGGAAATGCTTCTAACCATGATGAGTTTGGTTTATCCTCGAAACAGTTATTTAAGATTTTAAAAGTACTGTAAAAGAAAATGAAATAAATCATACCCCTCTTCAAAAAACTTACAGAAATCCTCTACAAAACAACTCTTGGAAAATCGCTATGCATGTAAAATGAGGCAAAATATTTTCTGATTCCTTCATCATCTTCTAGATACCTGCAATGTAAAAGGAATATTAAAGGTATCCAAATACATAAAAAGTAAATCAATCAATCAGCAAAGCCAATGCAGAGAAAATTAACCTAAGAATGATCAGTCTAGTGCTGAAAAGAAAACCCTTACTTTATATGCATCCATTCAAAGATCTCAGAAGATGGGTTAACATCCTGCAAAAGTAGCTAACTAGCCATGTCAAATACTGCAAAGATGTCAATCAATGGCATTATCTGAAGTGTCAATTTTATGAGTCCATTGACTTTGATTGCACAGAAAAAGGAAATGGAATTTCAAGTTCATGTCTTAATCCTGGGCACATGATCTAGAAATTTTGGAATATGACGGCATATAACCATCTGAGTTTTTACTTGGCTGCTACTCCTAATGACCTATATGAACAGGTCGTCTCTTTTAAGAGTCAAATTAGGGGTTAGGAAAGATCAGTTTCAAATGGCCATGTTTTTTTTCAACATCTTGACCATAAATTAAAGTTATTTTAGAAGCTATTACTGTTCAAAAATAGGATACATGGCTATCTCTTCCCAAGAAGAAAGGAAATCCAAGTCTCCTATCTGGCACAGTTAGTAACTGGTAAATGCGGGTGAAATAGTCAGGAATTGTTGAATGCAAGTGAAATGCTCTCATCAATAAGAAATTGAAAAATATTTATTTTATCCTATATTCCCTGCAGCTGAAAGTTGAAAACAACTACTGTTAAAAACATATGGTGGAGGATATTCTCATCCCAACAGAAAAGGAAATAAGACCTAGTCTGTTGACTTGAAAGAGCAAGGTCAGAGATTGACACGTGCCGGTGAAATGTTCCCAATCATTGATAATTTGAAAAATTTATTTATCTTGTCTTGGATTTTCTGTGGCCTCTACTTCTTTCTTTGAATTGAACATGCTTGCAGCTTCCTACTAATTTGTTGACCAGACTGTAGTGTATCCCTTTATATTCTTTAAAAATGTAAAGCAAGCCATCTTTCCCAGGCAAAAAACTATATAATGCCAGTTTCCCAAGTAAAAGATCCCGAAGAACTAGAAACACAAGCTTACAAGGTACCCTAGCTTACAAGGTACCCTGCTTATTTTTAAATCCTTAAAACAACCACAGAAACATATCTCCAACTGGATGTAGCATACATAACTTATTTTTCCAAGACAATCTAGAAAATCTTATAACAAAAAACCTATTTGTGGAGTTTGAACTAACTGAGAACTTCATTTAAAGATCCAAATACTACAAGAATCTATCTGTGTGAAGTTAACATGATTGAAAGCTCCTATTTGGAGGCCAAATAGACTAACTCTTCTCAGGTGATATGAAATCACTTCATTAGCATTGTCATCTACGAGATAACACAAATGGTTCCCCTACAAAGCATTGCAAGACCTAATAACAGAAGCCATACACTATATATATACTGTGCATATGTCTAAGTTGTAACTACAATTCAGATGGTATTTGTAGGCACATATTTCCAATGGACATGGGTTGTGATTGTGGTGTAACGAATATAAAAATGCTCAAGCCTCAACCATGTTTCCTGATCTTAAATTTGCAGGTCCAATCATACACAGATAACCCTACCCACGATTTCATAATCCCCAAATACCTTATAAAGCATTTAAGGCTGCCAATAATTCTACCCAAGTTCTACCAAGGAAAAAAAAGTCACATGAGATATTCACAAAAGCAATTGGATATAATTTTTGTCTTGTTTTAGCATATGGAAAAAAAAAAAGGCTCCAAGGAAACGCACTTCATTCAATTAAAAAAAAACAAAATCTTATTTTCTGCATAAAAAATGGAAAGAAATATTAGACATTAGAACTGCATGTAATTTTATGATCAGGTATGGTATTAAAAAAAAAAAAAACAAAACTTTTAACGTCCATGAGGCTAAAAATAGTCTATGGGACGGTCAGCCTTGTCATTTTTGACTTCTGCATTTCAATTCTTTTTCTATCTGAGGTGATGATGAGCTCCTGCAACTTCTCAACAGTTCTCTCACTAAATAAACTATACAAAGAACCAGCTGTCAAGATATTTACATGTTTGTCCCTGATGTCCCTGAAGACATCACACTCCATAATGAAGTGTTTTTTCTAATTCCACTACCCTGGTAGTGCAAAAAATACGCACCCTTTCTTCCCATGCTTCTTTTGGCCTTTTCATCCACCCCGTTTCACATCGAAGTTGATGAGAATTAGTCCATAATTGAGCAATAAGAATTTTGGCTCTCCACTAGATACAAGCCCCTATGTCCATTTTTTTTAAAATGATCACATATGGGGTTTAACTCCTCAATATAATATTTCTTCTCTCTCTAGCACTTTACCCCATTTTTGCTTGAGGAACTTATCCATGACAAAAGCCTTTATCTCTTTGCTATTCCTAGGGCAAACGTTCAAGTAGATATTCCACTTGCTCATGCATTTGCTATTTTGCTTAATCCAAGTCTTCTTTCTTTTGCTCAAGATGTCATTGAAAACAACCTTAAGCCATCTACCTACTTCCATTTGTTCAATTCTATTTAAATATCTTATGAGATGCACCATAGCAATTGCTTCAATAGGAGCTGCCCCTATTTCACTTAGCATGATATCATAAGGAACCAAACTTTTTATTTTGAACCTGCTTGTGATCAAGCACTTTTAAAATTTCTCAATTTGTTTCCACTTTGAGTTTGAGGTGTTGCTAGCCCACAATTCACCCATAGAGCACTAAGAAGCACTAAAATCCCAAAAAGAATCTAGGCAGTTTTTCAATCCATAGCTCTGCCTCTCTACATCTATTTTGAAGAGCATATAATGGTTTCCATCCTCCTAAAGTTCTCTTCTTTCTGTAGTTCTCCCAACTGAGCTTCTTGTTGAAATCAATCCTGAGGTATTTGTACTCCATTACTTCTTCAAGAATATTGCTTTCAAAGTAAAACTTATGATGGGTTTACTTTCTTTTATTGGAGAAAAAAACATAAGTTTCCCTACTGTAAGCAAGGGCTAACAAAAAAAAAAAGAGAGATTGAGAACGAGACATCTAATTACTTTAGTAGCTGATTTCAAGTAAACGATTATCCCAAAATCAAGAACAAGTTAAAACAATGGGATGTCAATGTATATTTGAACAGGAGGAGTTGTCTTGGGAAAGATTATTTGGAGATTTAAGAGAGCATTAGTGATCCATTTTGTTGAGATAAGGGTTACTTGTACTCTAAATATTGACAAGAGAATATTATATCAGATGAATAGTTATTTGTGCAAAATATTTGAATTCAACTTACTCATGCTTATAGTTCTTTTCACATCCAGCAATTTAATGAACGTTTATCCACAGTTTAGTCCAAATTTGAAGATGAAGAATAGCCCGTATCAAACAGATCATTATTTCTCTACCCCTAAAGGCAACGCCAACATATTGGACATAATAAAACACAATGAAAACAAGAGCTCACCTTAGGCAGTAACTCTGTCACAGCATTAATGACACGGGTTTCTTTACTCCAAACCAGCAAAAACAACTCAAAGGAGTGTACGCCACAACAAACTCTATAGCTGTCATATTAAAAGACGCTGTCAAACCATTGCCAAAAAATTTAAAAATAACTTCCAGTAAAACACAACAAAAACAAGAGAGCTAACCTTGAGCAGTAATCCTAACACGGCATTATCGACGCAGGTCTCTTTACCCCAAACCAACAAAAACAACTCAAAGGATCGTACGCCACAACTAAGGCACGCCGCCAAACCACTGCCAGAAAACCCTAATTTGAAAGTTCAAACGACGACCGTCTGATATATGATAGAAAACAGCTCGTCAAGGAAATCGTAGTTTCTTCAACGTCGGGCAAAAGCAGGCAAACGGAATTTTAAACAAGAAATTCTCGCTCGTCCTGCTCTTCAGCAAAACCCTAGCTTACTAGGGTTCTGGTTACATAACCATTTTAAAGGGAAAGATAAGGCTTGTACTGCTTATTTACAAATTAGCCAAACAAAAATCTCCTCCCCGATCCCGCAGCCTCAGTAAGCAATAAATGTTAAACCACAACGTACTGGAAACCCTAATTTCGGCAGCGAAAAATCACAGAGCAAAACAGCGTGCCTAACGAATATGGACAGAAGCAAAATGGCACAACGCCCACGCGATCGCCTTTGGAGACGAGAAAAAAGAAAATGGATGGGTGGCCGGTTAGGGGATAAACGATCGCCCTTCTAGTCCTCGGAGAACACTTGCCCACTTTCTTTACTATCCTCTGCTAATATCTTATTTTACCTCATAGAAGAAATTATGATTTGAAGCACAAATCTCCTTCTTCCTCCTGACGAGGAAATTCCTGGAAACGGTCTGCAACGAATCGTTTGACAAAATGTGTGGCAACGAGGCAATCAAGCCATGGTGTGAAGACGGGCAATGGATGTGCGCAACGCAGGGAAGACAAAAGTCTGCATAATCCCGGAAGATTTGCCTATCGACCGTTAACAAAGTGTGTTTATCACTTTAACAAAAAGTCTGTTAGGAAGAAAACGGGAACGGAAAGGGGACCGAGAATTCGAAACGACAACCGTTAAAACGGTCAAACCGACACACAACGAACTAAAGCTCACCAAAGGAATTATGAAAAGATAGGAAAGAATTTATAAATTTCCCAAATCAAAGGAATTATGAATGAATATATGAAAGATATTATTAAGAGTAAGATTAATAATTTTGGGATCGTTTTTACAGAAAACGATTTAATTAATACAATTAAAATTTGGATTTTCACATAAAAATATTATTTTAAGATTAAGGTTCTATTTTATCAATAAAAATTAATAAAAATTACATTTCACATAATAAGTAGTTGGTATTTTCCACAGTCTGTCAAAGTATGATATTATCATAAGATTCTTTGAAAATTCAATCCTGTAATTTTTTAAGTCAAACTCATTGACCCATGATAATAAATGATTTACCCAAAAGGAAGTGAAATCACCCATCCCATTACATTTCACATGTTTTTGCAAGAAGTACATTTAGACATAATAGAAAGATGCCCCCACCCATCTCTAAAGTCTAATCTAATCTAATCTATATAGTGCCCACCCTTCCCTATTTAGAAGCAGAAAACCCCACCCCATAGACAGAATAGCGCCCTTCCCCCCTTCCCTCGTCTAGAAACAGCCCCTGTACAGGATCAGTAGTGCCCACCCAGCTCTTTCTAAAAGCATATCACCCCCACCCCATATAGAGTGAGTCTGGATAGGGGGTCCCAGATGGATCAGATTGTAGTATTACAACACTGCAATAGAGACACTTAGAGCTTGTGCAGGATGTTGATGGCAAAGGAAATATACACTAGGCTTACCCAGCATGCTACTGTGATGTAAAGAAATATGTGCCATGGATCTCTTGCAGTTCTGTTGTTAGACCTTGATTGCTGATATACAAGGTTAAAAAGAACCGCCAAAATTCCAGAAGCAACCAATAAGGCGACAGCGTCTATTATTGTGGCGGGTTTACTGGATAACACCGCGTGGTTCAGAAAATATGCTAGAGACATGCTACTGAATTGCATTGCAAAGTTGATGTAATTCAGTGCTTGGCTGCTCCCAAAGTCATTTTGTTGAGTTTCATTTTCGTGCTGTGGCGGACCGCTTTCAAGATCAGTAACATCTCCAGTGGAATCAGTGGTCGAAGGACGTTGAGTACATGCTTGGATGAGCCAAAATAGTTTGGCAATAAGATTCCAACAGTTGAAACCCATTAAATGCGAGATGAAGAACATCGCAATGGCCTGCGGGTAAAATTATTGCAACGAACGGCACAGAGGCATGAGCAACTGAAGTACAAAGATGGGTAAGCGAAACTACAAAACCACTAATCTGTTTAACATTTGAGGAAAAAATGAGTGCTGCCTTATGAAGTTGTACTTGACACGGTGAACAATTAACCTTCAACCTTCAAATAAAAGATGTGCAGGAGAGATTTATGAAGTTGAACTTCAAACGGTCGACAATTGACCTTCGAATAAAAGATGTGCAGGAGAAATTTAAATATGCGTAAACAAAAAATAGGTGGTTTGAAGACTTACCTTCGTTGTTGGATGAAGCAGCGCGTTGGATGTATTTGGAGTTGGGGTCTCATCTCCTTATAGGTGGTGGTCTCTTCAGCGTTGGCATCTTGTGGGATAATATTTACTTCCGCAGTGGTCTTTGTTTATTCCCATTTTCCCCCGTGGACTAGGACTTGTTTATTCCCCGTTTTCCCTTGTTTATTCCCATTTTCCCCCGTGGACTAGGACTTGTTTATTCCCATTTTACCCTTGTTTATTCCCATTTTCCCCCGTGGACTAGGACTTGTTTATTCCTATTTTCCCCCGTGGACTGGGACTTTTTTATTCCCCCCCTGGCGCAAGGCATGTGGCCCATGTAGCACCCTGGTCACATAACCCCCACCTGCCCACTAGTGAGGGCTTAAACTCAGCCCCCTTTGCCATCTCCCATCGTCGGAGACTTAAGTAGTTAGGAAGGTAAAGATGCCCCCTACCGAGGGCTTAGCTTCAGCCCCCTATCTTCTCCCGTGCACCAAGGAACCCGCCCACAGATTAACATCGTTCGAGACTTCCCCTGCCTAGTGCTGGGGAATAGAAGGTTGTCCCAGGTACCATTACTCCTTGTATTGCAGGAAGGTAAACAAAAAGTGCTTTAATTAGGTCATATTGTTTTGTATTTCTCTGACTGGGAATGGAAAACAACATGCTCCGAACAAAACAACATGCTCCGAACAAGAAAGGGAAAAAAATAAAACTCTATGAAGGAGAAAGAGACTATAAAAGGCCATAAATTTGAATCCTCCAAAATCAACATTAAGACTTCTTCAAATAGAGGGAAACCTAAGAACGAAATAGTGAAGTGTTTCTATTGCAAAAAAATTGTGCATGATGAACATAAATGTATTAAGAAGAAGATTGACTGCCTCTCACATAGATTCTTGAGAAATGTATGAGGAAGATTGATCGCCTCTCACATCTTCTTGAGAAAAACAACATAGGGGTTACTGAATCTATGAAACAATCTTCATCAACTCAATGATCTACTAAGGCAAAGGAAATAGGTAAAGAAAAATACAATGGCAAGGCTCTAGTTGCTACTACATCATTATCCACAACTTTGCCTTGGATCATTATTTGAGGTGCCTCACACCGCATGGGTTCTTTACAGGTTGAGTTTTTTCCCTATAGCCTTATAGTATGTCTTCTATCACTTTCAGTGATGACACTCCAACAACAATTACAAGGAAAGGGTATGTTGAAGTTGAAGGTGGAACATTCATAGATGTTCTAAGTTTACCTTCTCTTTCAACTAGTCTCCTATCAATGTATTAGATTCCCTATTTAGGGAAAGGCACGACAATTCACTTTTCTACTCATTTGAGATTAGAGAGTTGAATAACAATACTTTGTTACCTTCAAGGGAATGGCGGATCACCAAGCTAGGTTATACACCTTCTCTCATTTTGCAACTATTTTTTCTCCTACAATATACTGCTTACTCATTTAGGTGGACATAGAAAAGTGTGGCATAAGTGATTTGGCCACCTTAATTACTACTAACTTGAGTAGCTAAGTTAGCAGGATATGGTCACAAGGTTGCCTGCAGTTACATTCTGTAAGCGTCTTTGTGAGGGTTGCACCCTGAAGAGAAATTTGTCAAAGGAAAATCATGAAGGCCTACACAAGTTTTGGAGCTTGTTCACAATGATGTATTGAGGGTATTTCCCCATTTGTCTTTCATGAAGGAAAGGTATGTTCCCACTTTCATAGATGACTTATCCAAATACACATGAGTCTACTCCTTCGGCAAAAATTTGAAGTCTTCATCAACTTTCAAAACTTCAAGGCTTTTGCTAAAAAACAATTAGGGAAAGTCATCAAGTTTTTTCGAACTACTAATTGAGGTTAGTATGTCAACAAGAAGTTTGAGTAGTTATGTACAATAGAGGGAAGAGGCTTGCAATACACATTTCCTTTTACTCCTCAATAAGAGAATGTTGTAGAACATAAGAACATATCTTTAAAAAAGATGGATATCTATATAATACGTGTAGGATTTGAGAAATACAAATCCACATAACCCAATGAACACCTGCATGCAAGAAACCTGTCAGAGAAAGAGAGAGAACAAAACAAGGGTTTTGGCTCTCACAATGTGCAAGATGTATTATCAGAGAAAAAAATGAATCAAAAAGTGAATACAATACAAGAGATCAATCCTTATAAAGGAGATCAACACCAAAAGGAAAACCTAACCCTAAGGTGAGTGCATTTAATAATTAAATATTAATTATTAAATGACAATATGTGTGCATAAAGTGAAATCTTAAGAGGAGAGTAAAGTTAATTAATTACTTTACTCTAACACCCCCCTTTAAGATGAGCTACAATGCAACTACAAACAATGCAAAAGAAAGCAAAGGAACTACAATGCAACAGAGGGTCCTGACAACATGGCCTGATTAGGTACCCAAATACAACAAAATCTCTATAAAGTGGAGAAATAGAGAAAACCTCATGGGAAAAACTCTACTCCAAAAAGAGATGAAAGCATGCAATGCACTAAGAAAAGAAGGATAGGAGGTGGATAACATGATACCCCCCATAGACAACTTCTATCGTATAAGTACATATACAATGGTCTCCATAAGAGAAATAGAAAGAGACTAGAAGGCCCCCCCACAATGAAGAAATTCTTGTTGCAATGGTAGATGCCTGATGTAGAATCCAGAAAGATATCCTGAAGTGGCGAATAATATTCCTCCCCTTTGGAAGAAACGGATCCAAAGGATAATGTCGAAGAAACCTGTGAAAAGAGAAGAACCAAGATGTCTCAAGATGTGTGCCATGATAGGATGCTGAAGAATCTCTCTGTCTGAACTGAAACAAAAGATGTCAAATCCAAACTGAACTGAAGACTCCTGAACTACAACCTCTGAATGCATGGATGATGGTGGGCTAATAGCAGGAATATGGCTGTCAACAAAGAGGAGCTGAAAATCCTCAAAGTAATCCTCCAAATCTGCAATGTGAGACTCAACAAACAAGAATGAAATGTCTGTGAAAAAAGAATCCCATGGTGCTATCTATGGAAGATGGATGATGTCCTGTGTAACTGAATCAATAGGAGCCAAAGATGTGGAAATGTCAAACTGATCAGGAACAACAGGAGATGCCGATGCATGTATAATCTCAGTCTGAAGAGTAGGAACTGTGAGACAAGCCTCTAATTCATCAGAATATGTAAGGGTGTCTAAATACTGAAGTTCCTTTAAAGTATCATGATCAAAGGGTGCATTCTCTCTCCAAGCAATGGGTAAGAGACAATCTGAAGCAGGATCCTCTAGGAATGGAGAGAGATTGGGGTCTCCATAGATCTCCCAAAGATGTGTCCAAAGTGGGTGGGGACAATCAATGTCCGATATAGCCCACACAGTGTCATCATCAACACTAGACCGTATAAGTCCTACTATGTGATCTCTAATGATATTCCAAGCTAGTTTTCCCTTTAAAGTGGCTGGTTCAGGTATGAGATCATACAAATAAGGCAAAATATTAAGCCACCTACAATGTGTAAGTATGCTCTTTGCCCATGACTCATAATTACCCCGTTCCAAAAATACAACTGACAGGTGAGTAGAAAAACCCATGATAACTCTTCAAATTAAAACATCTAAGACTAACTGACCTCAATATTGATAAATCAAATCAAATAAATCCATCCCACGCAAACAAATCATTTCCAGGTGCCAAAAAGTCCAAGTAATTGACAGATGTGTGAAAACACAAAAAATTGAATAAAATGTACCTGGGGAAGATTCTGGAAAAATAAATGATAGATATGGAAATAGCACAAAAACACCTTTCCAACGCCTATTCGTTTGTGAAAAACGGAGTCCGTATGCAAAAGATATGGCTCTGGGAATGCAAAAAGCTTGTTCTAACTTTGACTGAGTAAAACAATATCAAAACAGAAAAATAAAGAAACCACACCTACACCATCAGATCGGCGCTGGAAACAGCTTTCCAACGACTATTTGTTTACAAAAAACAGAGCTAAAATGTCCATTTTACACCCAATTTCGTGAAATTGCTCCAAAAAGCCCAGTTTGGCCACCAGGAGCCCTCAAGGGCTAAAAAAAACAAGCCCCTGGTCGCATGCACGGCCAGGGGTCTGGCGGTCAGGGACTGGCATGCAGGTGGTGGTGCGTGGGCTGCTGGAGGCGCGCTGGCAGCGCGGGGGCGGTGCTTGAGAGGGTCGCGGGTGGAGCACGGGGCGGGTGGTGGTTCGGCGGTTATACCCGGTGGCAATGGAGGATTGGGGGCTGCCCGGTGGCCGCCGGGTGGTGCGGCGGTGGCGCCCGACTCCAAAACTGGCAGCACAATTTTTAAAACAAAAAATTGTTTTTTTTTAATTTAATTTTATTTTTCGACCTTGATCTACGTGCCCTGGGGCCGTACGGCTTGGGGCAAAAAAAATTTGCCTCTTGGTGCAATTGTGTCTGAATCAGACGTATATTATATGAAAATAGGGGTTTTTGGATGTTGCGAGCTCAACGGTGAGGTCCGTTTGGGCTCAAAGTGCTCCAAAAAAAAGAACCTCCTATTCCAAATAAAAAGAAGACAAATACAGATCTGATGCAACCAAAACCTAGATCTCTAAATCTTTCAAAAACTAAACAAGCTGCAACAGATCTGGCTCTGATACCATGTAGGATTTGAGAAATATAAATCCATAGAACCCAATGAACACCTGCATGCAAGAAACTTGTCACAGAGAAAGAGAGAGAACAAAATAAGGGTTTTGGCTCTAACAATGTGCAAGATGTATTATCAGAGAAAAAAATGAATCAAGAAGTGAATACAATACAAGAGATCAATCATTATATAGGAGATCAACACCAAAAGGAAAACCTAACCCTAAGGTGAGTGCATTTAATAATTAAATATTAATTATTAAATGACTAATATGTGTGCATAAAGTGAAATCTTAAGAGGAGAGTAAAGTTAATTAATTACTTTACTCTAACAATACGCTCCAAGGGCCTTATGCCACAATACTCGTAAAAAGTAATCAATTGTCCTTTTTATATTTAGAATAGAGTTCCTCACAAATCCTTGAAGGGAATCACTCCCTTTGAAGCTTGGACAAGTACAAAATCATTAATTGAGCACTTTAGGGTCTTCAAATCTCTATTTAGGGCACATATACTAAAGCAAAATTGCAAGGCAATGGAACCACAATCCAAGCCTTGCATCTTTCTAGGTTATCTAGATGGTATAAAAGGTTATTGCCTACTCCACCCTACCACACATGAGTTGTTCATTGAGAAGAGTGCTAAGTTCCAAGATATTCCTATTGACTCTTCACTTGACATTTCTCTTTCTATTATGGACTCACTTGGATTTGACAATTCTTTTGATGACTCAAACCATCTGCAACAATTTCTTGAGGTAGAGTCTTCTTCTTCCAGATTCAATAATGAGGATAATGATGGGTATTCATCTTCATCCACTTCTACACATGTTTTGGGGGATGAGATTCAACACCTAACTAACCCACTTCTCCTCTTTGGGCTATACAAATACTTTAAAATGTAGATCTTGGATCTAGGAATCAAACATATGGTGAACCATAGATAATCAAATTATTAGAGTGAGCCACATGTTATCTTTGCCTCAGACTTTGAGCCATAGACATTCCAAGAGGCATCAAGTATACTTGAGTTGGCTAGTGCTATGTATGAGGAATGTGATTCCTTAATCAACAAATACAACTGGGATTTTACTTCTCTTCTTAAGGGAAGGAAGGTGGTTCAATGTAGGTTGATATCTCAGACCAAGTGATGGGTCAATTAATAAGTACAAGGCATATTTGGTTGAGAAGGGGTTTTCACAAGTTTCTTTCTTTGACTACATACAAATTGAATTGTACCTATGGCCAAGATGACTTTAATCTGACTCACACTTTCTATTGATGCAACACATGGTTAGGATGTGTATTAGATGGATGTGATTTTTTTTCTACATGGAGACCTTGAGGAGGAGATCTACATGAAACAACCACTAGGGTTTGTTCAAGATTCATCCTTAGTTTGCAAACATAAAATCCCTCCATGGCCTCAGAAAGGCCTCTCAAGCTTGGTACACCAAGATGGATTCCTTCCTCCTAGATTTAGGTTTCACTTAATGTCATTCAAATCCTAATTTATACCTCTTGTGATAGGATGATTCACCATTGATATTGGTACTTTATTTTGATGATATTTTTATCAATGAGATCTCTTTGTTTTCTATTATACTAGCGAAGTTATCTCTACAAGACAAATTTGACATGACAAACTTGGGTCTATTGCATTACTTCCTTGGTATTGATATTTCACATTCCAAATCAAGGATCACTCTTGTACAACCCAAGTACACTCTTGATCTACTTGTTCTATTTCAAATTGCTGATTGTAAGCCATCTTTGACTCCCTTTCTACTATTTGGATTCAAATTTGAGGCTAATTGTACTACAACATCAGTTGATGTTTCCTAGTAAAATCAACTTATTGGCAATCTTGTCTATTTGAATCATATCGAATGATATTCCATATGTAGTAGGCACAGTTTCAAGATTCATTTAGGATCCTCATGAGCTACACTAAAAAATTAGCTAAGAGTATCCTTCACTACCTTTTGGATACTCTTAGATTCAAGATTCATTATAGAGTTGGCATAAAGGTTGACTTTATTGGATACATAGATTCAAATTGGTCTAGTGATACTTAAAATCACAAATCCGCTCTAGGTTGCAATTTCTCACTAGGTTTTGGTCTTATTAATTGGTCTAACAAAAAGAAAAATATTATTGCTTTATCATCCATAGAGGTAGAATACATGGGTTTGTTAACTCAACTACTAAAGCTATTTGGATTTAGGGAATTGTCACTAATTTTGGAATTCTATTCAAGCAACCCACAATCATCTATTGTGACAACCAAAGCACCATCTAGATATGCAAAAAATTGATCCAATACCATTGGAATAAACACATAGAGGTTCACATGCATTATATTCAAAATCTTATTCATGGTCAAATCACCAACTTAGCTTTTTGTCAGTCTTCAAAGTAGGTTTATATTTTCACCAAACCTTTTGTTGAGAGAAAGTTCATTCATCTATGATCTCTTCTTGGGGTGCAATCTACTTCAACAAAAACATCTTCAAGGGGGATTTCTAGTCCTCTTCACTTTATTTGCTCTCTTTTGGGGGAAGTTTTTTCCCTTTCATGTTATTCCTTTCTCCATTTTGTTAGAGATTGCATTGTACTTGGGTACCTTATCTGACTTAGTTACCAAGATCCATTTTCTTTGAGTCCATCTAAGTTATACTTAAGGGGGGGTGTTAGCATATGAGTTAATTTTTTTGAAAACATGTTGTCATTGATGTCAAAGGTGCTCATTGATGTCAAAGGAGTATGGAAAATAGATCAGTGAGAGTTAAGTGTAATTGCATTTTCATATCATCTTGTGTTGGTAATTGTACTATCATATCATTTTGAGTTGTGGAAGTATATATTGATAGCTATATTGACAAAAGAAGTTGAGGATTTCTTTGGCAATACATTTATGTTTAATATTCCTTCCTAAAGAAGAGTTTGGCTTTGTGATTTGAACAAAGAGTATGTCTACACATGTTATATCATATTCCAAAGTTTTTGGAATGAATGTTAATCAGGAAAAAAAATTAATGTGATAGAAGGTTCTATGTGCTTGTATGTCACCAGTTGGTGTTCTGGAATTGTGTGGTAACGATTAGTAGCATGTGCTCTTCAAAGTTAGTGTGTGGTGCTAAGATAGGTCCAAGATAAGGTTCTTTTGGATGCACACAAAATCATGTTCATTTGGTGGCAACAAATTTGATTTAGGACCGACTTGTTACATGTTCCATGTAATTTGAATTTAGGTCCACCTTATGTTGTCTTGGTTAATTGTGAATCCTTGGCCGACATAGAGTGATGTTAATGTAACATATTGTATATATCACACATTTAAGCAAATGCATAATGTGAAATATGATTAAAGAAAAGGTGGTGAGTGAATATACAAGTGTGCAAACAAGTGTCATTCAATGCGAAGCATCTCAATCAATGTGTGCCACTATTTGAAGATAGTATGAAGTGTACTAGATTGTTTGAATAAAGTTCAAAATATTTTTAAGTTGAGTAATCAACATTGGAAATATGTAAGCTTTATCTTTGTAATCTAGTAGGGCTATTGTTGTACTCATAGAGTTGGTGCTCAAATCATTGTATTGGGGATTGTTGTCTCTAGTAGGTTGGTGCCTACAAATACAATTGGGGATTGGTGTCTCTGGTATGTTGGTGCCTACTTATTATTGTAAATTCCCTTATTATATTCCTACTTTGTGAGGTTGGATTTGGACAATAGATCCAAACAACTTTTCTCATTGTGGTTTTTCCTATCCTAGGTTTCCACGTATATCTGGTGTTCTCATGTGTGAATGTGTATATGCTTATTTGGTTGTTTTATTATTAGTAGTTATGTTAATACAAGTTTTATGACTGATATAAGTGTTGAATTAAAGAGTTTTACATAGATTTGATCTATTAATTCACCCCCCTCTTAGTAGATTGTGTGCCCTTTAATTAGTATCTAATCCAAGTTCCTTTGAAGAAGCTTAACAACTTAAGGTAGATCCAGGATGGCACACTCAGTGGCTCAAGAAGGATTTTTTGCAAATAAGGCACCATTATTTTATGGATTCAATTATGCATTTTGGAAATTAAGGATGGAAGCATGTACTTGATTCCCCTAGGTCTTGAAATTTGGCAATCACTTGCAAATGGGTATGAGATTCCTGAAAATCCTCCAAGGAATCCGATTGGAAAAAAGGCTTGTGAAAATAATGCTACGGATAGGAATTTTATGTTATGTTGTTTTCCTAACTCTGAGTTTGTGAAGATCATGCAGTGCAAGACAACAAATGAAGTATGGGATAAGTTGCACACCATCTATGAAGGTGATTACAAGGTGAACTTGAAGCAAAGCTTCAAAATCATAGAGCTTACTTTGAAAGTCTAAAAATGAAGGAGGAAGAAATAATTTCCACATTCCTACTTTGGATTAACGAATTTGTCAACTCTATCAAAGATCTTGGTGAGGAATTGAATGAATTGTGAAGAAGGTTCTCAGATCTCTTCATAGAAGGTTTGGTTCTAAATTTTTTGTTGTTAAAGAAGCTAAAGATGTAAATTCTTTAAAAATGGTTTAATTACACATAATCTTGACTACCTATAAAATGAGATTTGATAGTGAAAAATTAATAAGGAAATAGGTTGCATTCAGAGCATCCAAGAAGCAAGTTGATCTAGATTCTAATGTTGGATTAGATTCAAAGGAAGCAACCTTTTTCAGAAATTTACAAAGAGATTCTGGAAAGTACAAAGGTAAGATACCTTTAAAATGTTTCAATCATGGTTAAGTAGGACATTTTATGGCTAAGTGTCCCTATAAGGACTCTAACAATGTTGAGAAAAAGTATGGAAAAAAAAATATTTAAGAAAGGGAATAGAGGTTTGAGGAAACAAAAGAGTTTCTTCATTAATGAGGAAGGCTACTCTACTGATCTGAGGAAGATGAAGATATATCCAAAGATGAAAAAGAGAATGGTGTATTCATGTCCATGGAAACTATTGAAGATATTGTAAAAATGAATTCTAGAAATGATGATGAAGAAGTGGATATTGTGGAAGAGTTACTCTATGCCAGAAAGTAGATCAAGAGACTGAAGAAAACGATTGTTGAAGAAGTGAAGGATAAAGATAGTTTATCTTAGAAACTTGAGAGTGCAAAAATTATTGTCATTGATATGAAGTTTTAAGCATAAGAAGCAAAGATGATTGGAGAAGTTCCGACTGGAAGATTATCCTCAAGAGATAAGGACTTTGACAAACTTGAGGAAAAAATTGTGTCACTAAGAAGGGATCTTGAAAAGGTAACTCGTCAGCTAAAATTGAAGTTTGAAAAGAACACTGAAAGCCTAGATCAAATATTGGAGAGTCAGAGATCACACACATCAAAATTGGTTTTGGTTTTATTGATTTGCAAAAGAACAAGGAGACAAAGCATTTTGTAAAGTCTACTAAGGAGAATCTATAAGAGATCAGTTATGGAAGTTAGAAGTCTAAAAAAAGTGCAACAACCAATGATAGCAATTTGCAAAGTGATGGTTTTATTCAAGTGCAAAGGAAGAACAAAAGATCCAAAAGACAAGCTACAAGAGGACAAGTGTATAATACCAGGTTTAATCATTCTTTTTTTGGTTATTGTTTTAGTTTCAATCATTTTGGTCATAAGGTTGTGGATTGTAGAAGAGCTTTGGTAAGAAGAAATAACTTTGTTAATAGTAATGTATTTGCACCTTTGTACAATTTTAATATTTTTCACAAGAGCAAAAAAAATTGACATATTGCTATAAATTGTAAAAGCAATTTTGTGAGTCATCCCCTACCCAAAACAAGAAGAAAAAGGGTCAAAATTCCAAAATCATGAATCAGATAAATTCTAGAAGAAGATATTGGAAGATAAAAAGTCAAAAAAATCAATGATAGCTCAGGATTCTCTACATGCTCAAAAGAAGAATTTGTGGATTATAGACAACAAATGTTCATCATCAGACTAGAGACAAAATTAAGTTCATGAATTTCAAGAAGTTTGATGGAGGATCTATAATTCTTGGAAATAATTATATTTCCAAGATTACCTATAAAGGTACTTTAATTCTTGATGGTGGTAGGAAAGAAACTCAAGATGTTTTATATGTTGAAGGGTTAAAGCATAATATTTTGAGTGTTAGTCAAATGTGTGGTAAAGGTTACCAACTCTCATTTAGTTCAAAAGTTTGTGAGATCTAGAAATCCAATACCAAAGAGTTGATTGCAGAAGAAAGCAAGACTGTAAGGCCCCACCTTGCATGTGATTAGTAAAGCCCTAATATGTTTTATGTGATCCTAAATGGATGGTAAGATGTATTATGGATGACAAACAGTGTGATTATTTGATTATATTCTTGCTTATGCTACCATGAATGTAAGACCCCATTTCGTATCCCCCATTTTATTTGGATCGAACAAGTAGTTAGATGATAATTATGATGAAATGAATGATAAAAACCTTTTTAGGATTCATGGGCATTAACCTTGATTTAATTATGATAGATGCACATGTGAATTGTTGGATATAACTTGAAAGTGCTGGGTTATTTGGCATATTAAAATTTGGTGAATGGTTCATCGTTAATGTTATAGGAGTTTAAAATGAATTACTAAGGTGGTAAACAAAATGATGGAGTGACTATTTCATTGACTATATTCTTGTATTGGAGTAAGTGTGTATTTCCTTTGATTATAATGGAAATTGAATCATTAGGTTCATTTGATGTATTAATGAGTAAATAGTTCATGGGTGAAAATTATGTGAATTGGATTAGCTAATAATATGAAGAGATATATGACCTAATCATGTTTACCTTGGTAATGTGCAGGAATCAAATATGCAAATAGGAGGATAGATAAATGTTGGAATCAAATCAAATACATCTTTGGGAAGTTCTAAGTGTAGCCCTATTTGACTTAGAAGGGTTTGAGGTTTTATTATTGGTTGGGTGATTATGTTTGGGTAGAATCCAATTGTAGGATATGTGATGTGAGTTTGGTTGGGGTTGGAACCCTTGGTTAAGATCAAAATTCGTATGGATTTTTGTGTGGGTTTTAAAAAGGGATTACTAAATCATTTTCCTTGGTTTTTGAACAAGAATAGACCCCTAGGACCTACACCTAGGGGTTTGAAACCTTTTTGACACATGTGAACTTGTCCTTGGAGTGTAAAAAGACCCCTCAAAAGTCCACATTCATGAATGCGACAAATTCAAAAAAGTGTTGGGGCTTGCGAAGAGTGACTTGTCACTCTCAACCCTCTACTCCCCAAAAGTTCTTGGAATTGGCACAAGACTCACACATGTGTGAGCACTTGAGGGAAAGAGTGTAGGTTTGGAGGATCCCTATATATCTCAAGAAGATGGAAGATTTGGGCATTGCCCACTTCTCCTCTTGGAGAACTTGAGTGAAGATGGTAGAAAGAATGAGAAAAAGAGAGGAGTCCATCTCTTTGGCAAGATATTGATGAAAATGGCTTGGTTTGGAGAGGAAAGATGGATACAAGATTTTAGTCCCTTCACCTAAAAGAAAAGATAAGTTATTCCTTTTCCATTTTCCCTTGTTTCTTAGTTATAAGGAGACAACCTATTGTATGGATCATGTTTGAAAATAGAAAGTAGAGGATCTAGATGCATGTAAGTTGTGCTATGTTAGTTTTATCCCTTTGTAAAAATGAGAAAAGACTTCACTGATCATTGTGGGGCTAAAAGAATTCCTTGCTCGTGGGTATGGCTAGAGCCCACGAGGCTCCATGACGCCATTACGGTAGGGTGGAGAGCAAGACCTTGTTCATGGGTGTGTAAGTTATTTGTTTTCTTAAATATTGAGGAAAGATTGCAATTTTTAAGTAGATGAGTTTCATATTGATCAATATAAGAAAATGGAGAAAGAGCAAGCCTTATTCATTTTTGTGTTATTTATTTACATGTAAATCATTATTTCCTCAAATGTTATTTGTATCATTGTAGTTTTAAGAATGAATTGCATATATTGTTCAATGGGAAAAAGAAGAGGAAAGAAAGATGTAATAGAGAAAGTTTTTCCTTTATTGACATGTTAATCATGTATTTTATACAAATTATTGCAATATTTCAAGTTTTGTATCTTGTTGGAATGGAGGAAAGAGTTACCTTATGAACTTGTATCAAAAGAGTTGTTAAAACTTTTAAAAAATAAACATTTGTTGATAGCATGTGGTTCAATATGTATCTCACGAAAGAGAGGGGCTTCCATTAAGTTACAATGAGAGATAAAGTTGCTATTCATCTTTTATTGGAGAAGCAAATTTCTTTACTATAAAAACTAAATAATAATAATAATAATAAAAGGTTCTATAAATTTAATAAAGCTCAAAATTAAGGATCTCCTTAAATTCTATTTAAAAAAACAGTGGAGGGGGGAAACCTTCTTTATTTAAGCAAGAAAGCAACTCTTTATTTAAGAAATAAAGAAAATCTTTAATTGACGAACAAAGCAAATCTTTATGCCTTATTATGAAGTAGTTTTTTTTTGGGTTTCAAATAAAATAAATATCAATAAGGATAAGAATATTTCTATTATGATGTTCAACCTATTAAATATCTATTCAATAGATATTATTAATTAAATATATATTTATTTTACAATGTTTCTTAGTATGTATTTTATGAATATAATATATATATCTGTGTGTGTGTGGTGTACATATAGAATATATTAATGATTTAATTTTATAAATAAATTAAAATATATATATATACAATAACCATTTCATAAAAAAAATGTATTAAATGATAAAACAAAAAAAAAGGGCCATGTTGTTTGCTGGAATGAGCTTTAAGGGTAAAATAACAATAGGATCTATATATATATATATATATATATATATATATATATAAATACACACACAGACACCATTATCTCTTGGTTTTCTTCTCCTCTTCGTCTTTGCTTAGACTATGCATGGCTTAATAAATACATGTTTAGATATCCACGAGCTCCCTGTGCACAAACAGACCCTTATGCCAAGATTTTATAGAAATAAAAATAAAATAAAAGACTTCTGACTGGAATAAAAAATATGAGAATATAAAATTTATTCGTTTCACAATTTTCATCCACTGTATATAAGGTGAAACAAAAGCCGGTGTATTTCTCTACAACGAAATTTAAGTCACCACTCTCCCCTGCAACCACTGTAAACTTGAGTATTTACTGACATTTATATTTTGAGGATAGAAGCATGCTACAGAGTTTAACCATTTAATAAAAACAAAATAAATAAGCAACTAATTTGAGTAAAAATAACATAATATAAAACAACATTGTAGATCATCTTACTGGAGCAGAGGATGATGAGATTAATGAGGAAATTTACCCTATCTGAAGATGCGAATGTGGAAGATATCTAGGCAACTTACAAAGATGAGGTTTTTAACTGTTACAGTTGCTAAGCGCCTTGTTTTTGAGGCAAAAAAGCCAGAGTCTATTACTATTCCCATCACTTAGAGAAGACGATGCATCCATTATATATATTTCAAAGAAATTATAGGGTCGTTTGTGTAACGAAATAGCAGAGAATGTCTTATACACTGAATTGGAGAAATCTCAAATGGAACGTTGTTGTAAATGCCTTCTCTTTTGTGTATCTATTCCAAGATTCTCCAAAAATCTCCAATCGAACCCCTGTGCTAATCACCTCATGCTTCTATGTCGATGTTTATGTCGATCATTAGCATCCATTTTGCAGTTAGCTGGGCGGAGCCAATTAATTGGCGCTAATAACGGGGAGCAGGTTGAGTATAAATACAAATTGTATATGCAGCGAATGGGGACCAAACTATTTGTTCAAACATCAAGTCATTGTCTCCTTGTCAGACCTGCTTTGATAGATCACGTCTTCCACCTTCTATTCCTTGCAGTTGTGAGGTGACAGGAGAGAAGTTTGGAGTTGTAGCTTGATGTGCCTTGGCAACTGTATGCTTCCAGGCTAGTCGCTTTCACAAACTTGGTAAGGAAAGGTATCACGAGAGAAAAACCTTGGCGACTGCCCAAAGCCAACATCTTCTCAGGACAAGACTTAACATAGGTCCTATGCCTAGCAATTTCTGCACAGTGGATGGGATAGATTAGAGTGTTAAAGCAACGTGAAAGGAGGGAGAAGAGAAAGCTTTTATCCAATGACACTCTATATCAGTCTCAAGTTCTGTGCTGACCTCTTGAAAACGATAATAGATAACAGTTTTGCTGCCAGCAAGCCAACAACAATAATTATAATCAAGGAATAGATTTTTTTTAGACTATAGAGATTTTCAAATAGACGTGTAATCCATTTGCGATATGATTCATTTGTTTTGCTGCTCACTATCTCTTGTCACCGTATGTTAAATAAACCACAATAGTACTATTGTTCATCAATAAAAGATGATGAAAGAATAAATAAATTAAAAAAAATCGTCACTAATATTGTGAGCAATATTAACAAAACACTATTACTCATATTGAATAGTAAATAACGTATATTATGAGAGTAGTCTCCTTAAAGACTGATTATATAAGCAGCTAACTATATGTGATAGACAATGTCATTTCCATACCGCAATCTTTACTCTTTTACATTACGAACTTAGTGTTCCAATATTGAGTTTTGGTTTGTTTGTCGTCTCACCTATTTGGTTTATAAATGTTTCTTAACATTTTACAAACACCCCTTTTTATAAGAAAGTGCGGCATGCTAAATTTACTCACCCTACCAACTTCTTTAATAATAATGCTGCTAAGAGTTAATTTGATATTAGTATAGATAAAAGAAATTAAGAGAAAAGATTGGGAGGGTGGCCACTTTTAAGGTAATATAGTTTGTTTAATTTATGCCACATTTACAAGGGTCCCACTTATAAGTTCCTTTTTAAAAGAAAAAGTAGGAAACATGAATAATTGTTTTAAAACATAATTAAAAAGTTAAAGTGATTATTAGATATAGTATAAGTTTAAATATATATAAATGAACATGTGATTTTGTTATTAAAATAAAGTGAGATTTTCTTTATAATTTAGATATATGCAAAACATCACTAATTAAATAATTGTCTTTATGTATTATATTGATTATTATTTTGAGAATGGGAAGGTTAAATTTATTTATATTCTAAATGAAAAATAATATATCTTTTATGTGATCATCATTGAAAGTAAGAAAATTTTCTGATGTGTATAGTATGTTCTCATGGCAGTATGGTCAAGTTATCTATAGTGTACTCCACCGTTTCTTTCAAAAAAAAAAAAAAAGTTGTGTTTTTATCGTTCAGTCAAATTATGGGCGTTACAAAGACTAACAATGGCATACATAATCTTATTGAGCTGAATGAACAAAAATGCTTTGCTATACAACTTGAGAATAGAGTTGGCTTTGGCACAAAAAAATGGTACACATCAATTTTGATGACATAGTAAAGATTAGCTCAAAAGGAATAGTTCGAGACATGCCAAAGATCAAGAAGCCTCAATCTACTAACTGCAAATCATGTCATGAGGGAAAACAGATAAGGTCTATATTTCCTACTAAGGAGTATTCCACATCAAAGCCATTGGATTTGATCCATACGGATCTATATGAACCAATGAGGACAAAGAGTTTACAAGGTGACAGGTATTTTATGATGCTCATTGATGATTACACTAGAATGACCTAGATTAATTTTTTAAAAGAGAAACCAAAATCATTTGAGAAGTTTAAAGCATTCAAAGCATTAGTTGAGAATTAAATCGAAAGAACAATTAAGGTCTTGAGATTAGATAGAGTGGTGGAACCTTTCTAAAACTTTTCCTTGGCCTTTGGTTTTTTTTCCATTTTCTAAGCTTTTGAACAATATAGTTTGTTGCTAGGACTTGTTTTAACCTTGTCTAGGGTTTCTATTCATGCAAAAATCCTTTTAAAAACCCTAGTTTCCAAAGTATCCTTATAGTTTTGTTCTAAACTTATGTTGACTTGCTATTCCAGTTTCAAGCCATTTGAGTAACAACTTATGTTCTTTAATCTCATGTATTGACCAACCCTATCAACCTAAGATCACCTATTGATCCATCAAAATGTTCGATTGAAATATAATGAAATATTAAGTCTAAATTGCCTTGTGATTTTATGTCCCCTTCAATCCCTAGGTGTGTCCCTTAAAGAACAACTTTACCACATGTGCTTAATCAAAACACTGAAGTATTAAGAGCACAACCCGTTCTAACCACATGTCACTCTCACATTGTATTGCATTCTCATCCTCCATCACATAGCAAAATTGTGTCAGGCAATATTAATAAAGTTAGGACATGTGTTGATACATTGTTGCAACATGTTGTCTTAGTGCATCACATTCTCATGAAAAGAGCACACAATGAAATTGTGTTGGGCCAGGGTAAACAACAAAGAGACATGTGGCATCATTTCATTGCATCATAATGCTTCTTTGCATTGTAGTTTAATGAAGGAAGTGCATAGTGAAAATGCACAAGGTGAAAGTCATTAGCCTTCAAGCATGTGGTAGGTTTTCATTGCATTACACTCTCTTTAGAGCACATTTTCATTCATGAAGCACAAAACCAAAGTTAATTGGGTATATTACATGTCTCAATAAGGACAGGTATCAAGAAGGGGTTGTAAGCACATAGTTATTCATCGTAGTTTCATGTCCTCATCACAAAGAAAAAATGTGTTGAGAAGATGCCACTATATCATGACACTTGGTGGTATCCTATTTCATCGCAAGAGCTCTTTACATCACATTCTTCAAAATCGAGCTCATAAAGAAAGGTGATGGTTATATAGAGGTGCAAGGTTGGGACAAGTGTCAATTCCTCATCTCATCACATAGCTCTATTAGAGTGCAATTTCATATTTTAAACATATAGGTAAAATGTGTTAGGCGATGGCCTATAATATGAAGTCATGTGTTCGAATATTATTGCAATGATTAAGTCCTTCACAACACATTTTCTCTTCAACAATGCAAATATAAAAAGAGAAGGGAGAGTGACATCATAATGGACAGATGGATGTATTTCATTGCATCGCATGGGCTTAGTATAGCATTTTTTTGGTTTTTCAATACAAAACCAAAATGCACTCAGATTCAAAAAGAAAAGGGGGATGATGCATGTCATCATCAGGATTTAGTGCAAAGGTTCTTTGTTGGAAGTTTGGATGTCTACCTTCATTGATGCAACCTGGAAACATTAGCATGATTTGTATACACATAGGTTGATTCAGCTGACCCAGTGTTGTCATTGATGTCAAAATTATGGGGAAGCATTTTTGGTGTTATTTGTACAATACTAACTATACCAAAAGTTGATCTATTAAAGGTTTGGTTAAGTGATCTATGCTAATGGTATTTTGGTCTTATGCATCAATTTTTGGATCCAAACTTCACCACAAGAAGAGATGTAACTCTGTGCTCTTAATCATATCATTATGATTGATCCATACAACTATATTCAAGATCTCAAGAATTTTTACGATGTTTACTAGAAGTTATCAATGACAGAGTTCAAATCTATATATTATAGTCATCTCTCTATTCAGTATACTAGCGTGGGAGATTCCACATTTTCTTGTGAAGGTTGTTTTAATTTTGCAGTTCTAAAGTTAGTCTCTCTTATGTCAGTGAAAATAAAAACTAAAGAAATATCAAATCGAGAAGGTGTTTATTTTGAGAAGTGTGCATAATTGGAGTTTATGTGATTAGCTCCTATTCTTGGCCTACCTAATGCATGATATGCATTGAGAGGATTAATTATACTTTGTAGATATTTTTTGGATTTATTTTAGATCCATGATGACTTGAAATTATGTATTACATAGGTTGTTTGAATGAAAATATGTTTTTTAAATCTTGTGTGGTGCTGACAAGAACTACTTTGGATTATTTTGTTAATATTTAATTAGGCCAACCTAATTGATGTGTGTGAATGTATTTGGGTATATATATGAGATATTTTGGAATTTAAAAGAGTGTGGAGGTATGAGAGATAAGTGGATGTGCAAGATAAGTGGATGTGTTCAGATTCAAAGCAGAGTTGTGTGATTGCTAAGAACATCAATACTTCATATTTAGAGCTTCAAAGGAACTAAAATACAACACAAGGAAGGTGCACTTTGTATCACTTCATACTTTGGAAATGAGCCACCATTGTTTTTATTGTACTTAACTCTAGCTATGAGCCTTTTTAAGGATAGTGTGTCCTGGCAGTGAGCCCCTGTAATATACTATATCTGGATATAATATTATTGTGAACTAATCATCACCGTGGTTTTTCCCATTTTAGGTTTACCAGGTAAAAATCTTGGTGTTCATGTGTTTTATGGATTTGTGGATGATCCATGCTTTCATTTATTATTTCAGTTAATATTGTTTGGTGATTGAATTTGTTTTGTTCATAAAGTTAAAGAATACTGGTTCACCCCCCTCTTAGTATTCTGAATGTTCAACAACTGGTAGCAAAGCAAGGTTCCTTGAAGAAAAGCCTAACAACTTGAGGAAGATCTTAGAAGTTTGAACACATGGCTGACAAAAAGTGTCTTCTTCCTCCAAAAGAAATTTTTGCAATTGAATACATAGAAGATGACTGCATGTTTAACAAAGAAGAACTAAAAGTTTCGCTTGAATATTTTTATAGACTTGAAATTGAGAACAAAAGTTTGAAGGAAATTCTAGGAGAAGCAAATGAATGCATTGGGAAATTGAGAGAGAAAATCAAGAAGTTTAGAGAAAGGAATAGGGAAATCAATATACAATTGAAATAAGCAAATGAAGAGATCATCAGACTAAAAGTGCAAGTGGAATAAAAGAAGAGGATTGAGGAATGTCTAAATACAATAGTTCCAAACAAGATTGAAGAATTCTCTAAGCTTGAAAAAGAAGTGGTAAATATCATATCTGATCTACAAAAGGCAAGAACACATGAGGAGAAATTCAAAATGAGTACTACAACTACTTGCAATATACAAACCCTCTAAGGACAAAGGTGGATTGGGACTCAAAGAAGGACAAAGTTCAAAGGAAAATAAGACACCTACCAAGGTTGAAAATCAAAAGAAGATTCAAGGCAATGGGAGACAAATTAGGAATCAAAGAAGAAATGTTGGAAGAACTCCTATTAGACAACTAAATGCATAAAGGTACCCATATTTCGATGGTATTTTTTTTCATGCAATAAATATGGACATAAAGCAATAGAATGTAGGAGTAGAATGAATCAAAATGTTGGATTCTTCTCTAGACAATGTTTTGCATGCAAGAAATTTGGACATAGAAGTATTGAGTGTAGAAGTTAGATGATGAATAGATATAACATAGGGAGAATGTTTCAATATTTTAATGGATACTGTTATACATGCAATGTATTTGGACATAAGGCTAGCTATTGTATATCAAGAGTGAATATAAGTTATTTTGGTCAAAAAAATGTTGTATGCTACTTTTGCAACAAACCCAAACATATTTCAAAAGTTTGTAGAAGCTCAAAAATAGAAGATAGTCTAATCTGGTAAAGAGGAATGAATTTGTGAAGAAAGTTGATCCCACTGAGTTTACGAAGGAAATGGAAAAGATATGGAGAAAGAAATATGAGTCTAAGAACAAAGATGAATCAAGAACTACAAATGCATATGTACTTGCCTTTAGTACAAATAATTTTTTTGGAAACTAAGTCCATGAAAAGGATTAGGGGGAGCAATACCAAAAAATTATAAAAACCCCCTGAAATACTAGGTGTCAAGTCATGACATGAAGATTTGTCTTGGAAAAGGAACATCTGAAACTATTGAAGAAAGTTGTAGAAGGAACTATTGCAATGTAGAAGTTTGTGGAGCATCTATAGATTAACTATGGATACAAGGGTTCAAAGTTTGATAGCTTTTTCTGTAGCATTTTTTGCTAACACATTTATTGATACGGGTCAAATTATGGAGTTAAAAACATATTTGAGAAGAAAAATTCATTTGATGCAAAGGAAATGAAAATTGAAGAAGAGGAAGTGGATTTGAGGCATGTTTCAAAAGCTAAAACAACGAAACCCTATTATTCATTGAAGAAAATTCAAGAGGTATTCTGCTTACATAATTCTTTTCTAAAATTTTCATTTTTAATGTAATGGATGGTTCATAAGTACTGAATGTTTTAGACAAACCACAAATTAAATTAAAGAGGTATTCTTTGAAAAATATATTGGAAGATTTGATGGGTGCATTTTTTGGAATTCCCCTTGGAGTTTTGCCTACTAAAGATATTTATGCATACATTTACAAAAAAATAGAAGAAATGTTGCCTGCTCGATTGAGTATTTTGTGGAAAAGCGAATTGGAAGAAAACTATGATGCATACACAACCCTAGTTGAAAATAAATTAGATGTATGGAGGAAATTTTTACTATTTGAATTCAACAAAAAGTGCATTTGAATTGCACTAAGCAAGATTCATGATGGTTCTATTTGGATTGATGGTGCATAATCAATAACAAAAAAAGCTATAAGGGATTTGATTGGTTTTTGGTCCTCTGAACCAGTTCCAAGGTGGAAGTCTATTGATGATCAAGAATTAATAGAAAATATTAGTGCAACTCTTGAGGGAAATGAACTTGTTTTGAGTACAATTAAAAATCTGGCTATATGGTATGTCACAATGCTTATTGGACATAAAAATTTCTTACCTAGTAATGACTAGATATTCTCTACTATTGTTGCACACATTGCATTTGACATGGTTGAGAATGGTGTAGATTATGACCTTTGTGAGCTACTTCGATGACACCTAATGAAGAACTTGAAAGAAATAAAAAAGAACAAGAAGATTACATTTTGGTATGACACTTTAAAAATTTACTTACTTTTTTACTTCATGAAGGAGATACTAGTTATTGGAAAGCTTGAATGGAAAAATACAGAACTAGTAGCACACCAGATAAGGAATCTCATGATGAATCTTGGTGGCTCGAATGCTCAAGAAGTCATTCTTGCAACGTTCTTTGGAATGATTTAGATGAGGATGAATAAGAGAATAAGAATTCTAGAAAGTATGGTGGATTAACACTCTGGAGACATCAATTTCCTTGTCTCTTCTGATTTTTGTTACATGGAAGCACTTAAGCCTAGACTTGTGTGAATTTTTAAGTTAGATTATGAAGTAATTGTGGAGGAAGTTGGTTATTATGTAAAAGTTCTTCTAGAAATCCCAAAGGACCCCAACAAAACAAATTTAGAAGAAAGGTCTATGACTGAAGCCTTCGGAAGTACAAGAAAAATAGGAAAGAAGAAAAAATGTATTGTTATCAAGAAAGAAGTCACAAAACAAGAAGGAAGTCAATTTTATGTGACCCAACATGAGCATGAAATTGCAAGAACACAAGACCTGGATGAAGCATTAAAAGCCTTAAAAGAGGTAATTCCCAGTGCTAGCATTAATTCATTTGCATCCACTTTGGAAAATCTCAGGAGTATGGTTGATTCATTGAAAACATACATCTTTGGATTGAAAGAGCAAACATGAAATGAGTCAAAAGCAAGAACCACGAAAGAAAATCTAGAGGCATCAGAAAGAAATGTGAAGATGCGCACCACAAAGTCTTAAAGGGATTGAAGGATGCTCAATATTTTGAAGGAGAAGCACAAGAATTAATATCTTTCTATTTGAATTTGTCTAATTGGACAGTAAATACAAATAATGAAATGAGTCAGAATGAAATTTAGTTTAGCACTCAAGCATATGTTTATAGCTTGGCAAATGATAGGGACAATCAAAGGTGGTCCTACATCATGCAAATGTTGGACAAATTATTTAGCTTATAGAGTCAGAGAACAAAGGTAATCAAGCAATATGTGGCACTCAAAGATTTAGTAAAAATAAGGCACACTCTTGCATCTAGTGCCCTTGCTTGTGTTGATTGTCTAGCAAAAATAAATCTTTTCCCTAGTACTATGGAAGAAGGTATAGAGTCTTTAACAAAGCTTGAATTACTATACAAGACTCTTGCACATGCAAAAGGTTCTTGGGAAGAAGGAAAAGCTACTTGGTAGGATATCTTGAAGAATCTCAAGGGATCTTCATCTTTAGGTTAATATGTTCATATCCTTTTGTTCAATTATCTTTTTGTTGAATGCATATATATGCATATCCAAGGGAAATATTTCAGACCCCTGCATGACCTTTTCCGTTGATGTCAAAGGGGGAGAAATAGATAGTGGAGAGATAGAGAGAATAAAAACATTTTTGGATATATTTTTGGAAAGTTGAGGTTAATATTGAAAGGGGGAGTTAAGGTTTGGAAGAAATAAGTGTTGTTTCAAGGTATGATTTTTTTTTTTGATATGCATGTTTCCATCAATGACAAAAGGGAAGATTGTTAGAAGTTTGGAAGTCTATCTTCATTGATACAACTTGGCAACATGAGCACGATACACACATACATAGGTTGATTCGAATGATTGAGTTTTATCATTGATGCCAACATTTTGGGGAAGCATTTTTGGTGTTATTTGTACAATAATAACTATGCCTGAAGTTGATCTATCAGAGGTTTGGTTAAGTGATCTTTGCTAATGGTGTTGTGGTCTAGTGTGTCAATTTTTGGGTATGCACTTCACCTCAACAAGAGATACAACTCTACACTCTTAGTCATACCATTATGACTGATTCATACAACTATATTCAAGATATCGAGAAGTTTTGTGATGTTTACAGGAAGTTATCAATGAAAGAGTTCAACTATGTATGTTATATTCATCTCTCTGTTCAGTATACCAACGTGGGAGATTTCACATTTTCTTGTGAAGGTTGTTTTAATGTTGTGGTTCTAAATTTATTCTCTTTGATGTAAAAAAAAAAGAGAAACTGAAGAAATATCAAATTTGGAAGGTGTTTATTAGTCTCTTTGATGTTGACAAAAAGAGAAACTAAACAAATATAAAATCTGGAAGGTGTTTATTTTGAGAAGTGTGTATATAATTGGAGTTTTGGTGATTAGGTCCTATTCCTAGCCAATCTAATGCATGATATGCATCAAGAGGAATAATTATACTTTATGGATGCTTGTTGGTTTTATTTTAGATCCATGCCAACTTGCAATTAAGTATTACATAGGTTGTTTGAGCGAAAAGATGTTTTTTAAATCTTGTGTGGTGCCGACAAGAACTAGTTTGGATTGCTTTGTTTACATCTAATTAGGCTAACCTAATTGATGTGTCTAAATGCATTTGGGTATATATGAGATATTTTGGAATTAAAAAGAGTGTGGAGGTATTAGAGATAAGTGAATGTGTGAGCATAATGACATCAAATGTGATTCATGTTGTATAATGCAAACATACGAATTTAGTGGTAGAAGTTCAGATCCAAAGTAGAGTTGTGTGACTGCTAAGCAGAGCAATACTTCGTATTGAGAGCTTCAAAGGAACTAAAATACAACACAAGGAAGGTGCACTTCGTATCAGTTCATACTTTGGCAGTGAGCCACAATTTTTTTGTATTGTACTTAACTTTGGTTGTGAGCCTTTTTAAGGATAGTGTGTCCTAATAGTGAGCCCCTATAATATACTATATATAGATATAATATATTTTGAGCTAATACTCACTGTGATTTTTCCCATTTTGGGTTTACCAAGTTAAAATCATGGTGTTCATGTGCTTTGTGGATTTTTGGATGATTCATGCTTTCATTTCTTATTTCGGTTAATATGGTTTGGTAATTGAATTTGTTGTGTTCATAATGTTATACAATATTGATTCACCCCCCTCTCAGTATTCTGAATGTTCAACATTCTTCGCATCACATTTTCATAAAATATCTTTCAAATGGAAAGTGCGATGCATGGAGGATGTTTGATAGTCATCGATATTATTTTGAAGCAATTGTATCAACAATCAACATGCAAATTGGAACAACTTGTCGATGAATGATTTGTTTCATTCACATGAGCCATCATATTGTAATTAAGGAACATCTAATAATATTCAAGGAAAATAAAACATTGAATTATTTAATTCCTTGTCACATTTGAAATCATACTTGAGTAATATGATGAATGAAGCTCTCTAAAGGTAGAAGTCAAGAAAAGAAAACTAGGGTCTCATCCAAACTCTCGAGTAAGTGATTTGTTTTTCCTGTTATTACAAAATTTATCAAAATTGTTGAAGGAATTATATTGTAAAGGGTTTATAATATTGTTAGGGTGATTTGTTTCAATCTTCGAAAGAAAATATAAAACCCTAGGATTTTTCAGAAGTTAGTATATAAAACCCTAGTTACAATTAAACCCTAAAAAGGAGTGAAATAAGTGCAAAATCTAAGGGTAAAAGGAGGTTTATGGAAGATATCCTTGTGAAGAAACTCCCTAGTTCACAAAAAATGAGGAAAACATGCTCAAGGTATAGGAGTGGTTATAGATAGATTGCAAGATATGGTCAAAATATCAGGGATGTTGTCATTCCAATGCATAGATGGACATTGTTTGAATACACTTATAATAGGAATCAAATGCCAAAGCCAGTATCCAATTTATGGACTTCAAATTTAGGTAAATTGGTAGTCCCAAATATGTTTGTCAATGTGGACCTAGTCAGATCATTGACAAGTTGTTACGATGTTGATAACAAAATGATCAAAAGTTGGAAAGGATCACCTCTACTTGAGATTTCAAGAAAGCAAGTTATCAAGATATTCAGCTTAAACCCTTTTGCCAATGTCACATTTGATTTCAGTTTATTATGTCAAGAGTATGAAAAATATAAGCACATTTATAGGGTGGTGTGGCTTCCAAAGCATAGAAGAAGGGATACTGAGAAGAAGCATGTGAGATTTATGGTGAAGGAGGTGGAACCTTTCAGCTATGATGAATTTGAATATTATTTGATCAAAACTTATTTTTCCTTGTGTCAAGTTCTTGGAAAGGACTATGAGTTGAGAATTCCTATTTTCATGATGATGTTGGTAGTAGACATACAACACAAGGATGTAAATAGGAGCTTTGATAATGGTATATTTATTGCAGAAGGCATTCCTAAGCAATTGACAACCTTAAAGGACCCCAAGGTTGGTCTATATTTTAGGTGGTACTCATTATTGTTGCACATCATCATGTTCAGTGGAGAAAATGAATGGAAACACATTTTGGAGTTGAGGACTCATGATGAGACACATATGAAATTTCCAATTCAGTTGTGGATGCATATATGAGACCAACATTGCAATAATTCAAATTTATTGACCTTTGAAAATGTTCTTGCTTTAAGTATATTAGATAATCTACTCTGCAAGCTAGAGAGGAGAATTTCAATGAACATTATGAAGTTTCATAGGCTATTGCATAATGATGTTGAAAAGGGAGTTGATCATAACTAGGGAGATTGGTATCTACACTCCAGCTCCACAATATTTAAAGCATATGGCACCCTAGTACAACCGCATTGCCTCCCAATTTATGTTTCAAATAAATTGGTTTTTATGGAGATAATGTGACAATTGGATGAGTTTGGTAAGGAAAAAATCAGATTGATGAAGAAGGTATCTTTTATGCCTAGCTATATGATTTTTTCCCATTTTATTGTCACTACAAAGGAGGGTTTAGAGAATTTTTCCACTAATTTGAACAATCTTGGAATGAAGATAAACCTTGCTAGGAATTGTGACCCTAAGGGGTTTATTGGTAAGAAAAGGGTGACAAGAGGAAGATCATAGTACTATCATCATTTCCATATGTCTGATGATGTGATCAAGAACTTGAAAATGGATGAAAAAGTGAAACAAAATAAACAAGACTAGATGTTCATAATGCAGACTGAAGAAAAGAGAATACAAGTGAATCCTACATATGTTACTCTATTTTCTCAATATACCAATCCTTAGAAAAAGGTAGAAAATATGTTGATTGCTTACAAGGATGGATCTTTCTTGGATTTTATGAGATTGGTTGATGAAAAATAAGGGGCTGATGGATGTTTTGAGCATGTCCCTAGATATGAGGAAGTCAATATGTTGGAAGTTTGAGTCATTTGGGTGTTTTCATTGATGTCAACACATTATTGTTAGTGGTCATTAATGCCGCACTTTAGTATAGTAGTAGAGATTGTTGGAGCTTGCTAGTGGTGATGAGATTATTAATAGTATGATGTGTTGCAAATATTATAGATAAGTTTTAGAGGTGCTAGCAATGTTATTGATGCAATTAGTTCACTTGGTTTCCAAGTGATTTTGAGAAAAAATGAATAAAAGAGAATATAGGGTGACAGAGTGGTGTTAAGTGTTGTACTCCACAGTTAATCATGGATGAAGATATTCTTGTGCGGATTGGAAATGGTTATCAAAGGTCTTTAGAGGTTTTATATCTAGAGTCTCTTGCTCAATATCGTGCTACAGTGGAAGTTGTGTTTGACAATATGATGGACTATGTCTAAGTAGTGAAGAAGGTTGTTTGGGAGAAATGAGATTGCTCCACATTTCTTTGTAGTGAAAGTTTTGGTGTTGTGGATCTATGAATATTCTTATACTATTTTTATTTACCTTCCCTTTAATTTTCAGGTTTTGAGGTGTTTCATAAGATTGTCTGGTGTGTTGTATACATGTGTCAGTTTGTTAGGTTGCACAGATTGAAGGTGTTCTTGAGTTTTAGGTGGTTGTAGTACTATTGTTGAAAACTCTGATGATGTGGAATATTTTGAGATGTTTTGGAGTGTTTCCGTATGGTTTGTATGATGTTTCCAAACATGGAGAGGCATGTATGTGGTCTCTTGTTAGTGTTAGTGCAAGTTTGGCCGACCTAGCCTGCTAGTGCTAATTGTGGAAGATCTTTGTTGCTCGTGGAAGCTTGGTGAAGCATGTGGGTGTAGATTTGGGTCTTGGTTAACTCATAGTGTGGTTTTCCTTCACTTTCTCTCCATCGTGGAAGTGTTTGGTTTCCACCTATCTGTTGATTGCATGTTTGAGGTGCACATGACTCTTTAGGGCCGACCTAAGTGTTTTGAGGTAGTGTGGAGTTGGATTGTGTTTGGAGTGAATTCATAACTGTAAATGTAGGTCATGGCGACCTATTTTTATATAGAATTTTTTTTGGATTAGTGTGTGTGATGGAGTGTTGTGCCAAAACATTGAGGTGTTATAAATTTCATTTATTTAGGTCAACCTAATTGATGATATGAGTGTTTGTGGAGGATATGTATACAAGGTTGAATGTTGGAGATATTATGAAGTGGTGTGTGGAAAAAAGAGCATATTGTTGAGAAGAGAATTTGATCAAGAGTGATGATCTAAGTGTGAGCTTAATGCCTATGACTCTAAATACAGTGAGCAAAATGTGTCTACATTTACAATGTTCTTGAAGTTATTGAAGGCAGTGAGCCAAAGGTTGCATACGGTGTAGAGTTGCAGTGGTAGATTTCTCCTATTTCCTTCAGATAGTGATTTTTTTTGTATTCTTCTTCTTCTATCTTTTGTCTTCTAGATAGTGAGTCCTTTTGGTAGTGATACTTGCTTCTTTTTCTAGGTAGTGAGCCCTTGGTAGTGAACCTAATTTTATTTGGTGTTGTAATTCATATATATGTGAGCTAACCCTCACCATGGTTTTTCCTTTCTTGGGCTTTCCATGTAAATATGGTGTTCTTATTTTTTTGGATGTTTTTTTATTACTGTTTCATATGTTTACATTCTACTAATGTATGATAAGGGTTTAAGGGCTAACAAATGTTTGAATGTTGTTGAGGGACTGAATGTTTTAAAGTATGCAACTGATTCACCCACCTCTCAATTGTTATGTGCATCTAACAATTGGTATTAGAGTTGTGGTTCATTGGAGAAAGCTTAATCACTTGAGGTAGATCCGATGGTGCATAGGAATGGTGTCAAAGCTCCTACAATTGATGAAATGAATTACACTTTCTGGAAAGCGATAATGGAAGCCTTTTCTAACCTTATTAGGGTTTGGTGTATGGAAGTCGATAAAAATGGATATACCATGCTTGTGACTACTTTGACGAGTGAAGATGAAATCAAGGAGTATGAGAATAATGGAAAAGCAAGGAATGCGATCTTAAGTGTACTTTTTGATTTTGAACTTGTGAAGGTGATAAGCTATAAAACTATGAAAGAAGTCTGCATAAAGTTGCATAGCATTTGTGAAGGAGATGTGAAGGTCAAAAAAGAAAAGATGCAAAATTTCAAGACAAAGTTTGAAACCTTAAGGATGTCTGAAGATGAAGATATTAAAGCTACATGCATAGAGTGGATGAATTTGTCAATTCTATCAATGGTCTTGGTGGAAATATGGAGGAAAGAAAGGCTGTAAAAAAGGTACTACAAACTCTTACTAAAACCTATAGTTCTAAATTTTCTACTGTTAAAGAGGCTCAAGATTTGGATAGTTATACCAAAAATTAGTTGTTTGGTGCTTTAACTAGTTTTGAATTAAGAGAGTTTGAAAATGAAGTTCCAAGGAAAGAAACCACTTTTAATGTGAGCAAGAAGGAGAAGGATGATGAATCTGATTAGGATGATCTTGAAGAAAATTTTGTAAGAAGATTGAAAAAGAGTACTGGTAAATATAGAGGTTACCCTCCAAATGTTTCAATTGTGTAAGATAGGTCATTATGCTTTTAAATGTCCAATCAAAGTTTCAAATGAAAAACATAAGGATCACAAAAGTAAATCTTTTAAGAAGATTTACTATGTTGAAAAGAACAATGGTGTATATGATGATGAAGAATTAGAGTATCTAGATGATGAAAGTTATAAATGCTTGTTCATGGATCTTAATGTTAGAACTAATTCTACTAAATTTGAAAGATTGTGAAGAAATATGTTCCAAAAACAAGTCATAACATTGAAGGAACTATGGTGACTACCTTTCATGCAAGAGAAGAGAGTAACTGCTATATAATTGATAGTGGATGCTCAAATCATATGATCAGTGATAAGAGTAATTTTGTTAACCTTGAAAGGTATGATGGAGGTCTTATTAAGTTTGGTGATGATACATCTACTAAGATCTATGGAAAAGGTTCAATTAGTTTTGATGGAAAGCATAAAACAAATGATGTTCTTTATGTCAAGGGTATCTGATATAATATTCTAAGTGTAGGATAAATGTGTAGCAAAGGATATAATATTTTGTTTTAGGATGGTGGTTGTGAAATAAAGAAAGGAACCTTTGGTACTCTGGTTGTTCCTAGAACAAAGACTTAAGGTAGTGTTTATCAGCTCAAAGGTAGTGGTGCAAAGTGCTTTATGTATCAAATTAATGAGAGTTGGCTATGTCATAGAAGAATGGATCACATCAATTTTGATATCCTAGTGATGATCAATTCTATTGATGTTGTGAGAGATCTACCAAAGATTACAAAGCCTAGAAATGCAATTTGCAAAGAATGTTAGTTAATAAAGAAAACAAAGAATAGTTTCAAAACTAAGGAATATTCTACTACTAGACCTTTAGAGTTGGCGTATACAAACCTATGTGGACCTACCAGAATAAAAAGCTCTCAAGGTGATAGGTATTTCATGTTGTTAATAGATGATTACTTTAGAATGATTTGGGTAACATTTCTCAAAGAAAAATCATAATATGTAAATAAGTTTAAATCATTTGTATATGGTAGAGAATGAAATGGATATGAAAATTAAGTGCTTAAGGTCTTACAAAGGTGATGAGTTTACTTCAAATGAGTTTAACAATTTTTGTGAAGATCATAGAATAAAAAGATAGTTATCAGCCCCTAGGACTCTGTAGTAGAATGGAGTTGTGGAGAGGAAAAATAGGACAATGCAAGAAGTAGCTAGGATAATGATGAAGGAAGCTAATCTACCAAATGTTTATTGGAGAGAATCAATCCATATTATAGTCTACATTCTTAACAAAAGTCAAGAAAGAGTGAACAATTCAAAGAATCCCTATGAGTTATGGTATAATAAACCTGCTATTGTGAAATATTTTAGAGATTTTGGAAGAAAATGTTATATTAAAAGAGATGAAAAAATTTTAGGAATGTTTTATGCAAGATCAGATGAAGGAATATTCCTTGGGTACTCTACAAGAAGTAAGGCGTACTGGTGCTACAATAAAAGGTTGAAAAAGATTGTTGAAAGTGCAAGTGTCAAGGTGGATGAACAAGCACATCAGAGTTTAGTATTGGTAAAAGGATATGAATCTATTGAATCCCTTTGTAGAGAAGAAGAGGAGGAGGAGAAGGAAAAAGAGTTACAAGTTGAAGAGAAAGAATCTTTAGAAAAGATCCCAAACCTTGAAGTATGTGCAAAAGAATCATTCAAAAGATCAAATCATTGGAGATAAGAGTAAAGGTGTTGACAAGAAGAAAAATTTTTGTGATAGAGGAACACATAAAATTTTGTTTAATTTTGGAGGTAGAACCTAAAAATCAATGAGTGAAGCAAGCAAAGATGAGAATTGGATTGAAGCTATGAAAGAAGAGTTAGAACAAATTGAGAAGAACCTAACTTGGGAATTGGTTCCAAGACTAGCACATAAGAATGTGATAGGAACCAAATGGGTTTTCACGAAAAAGTTGAATGCTGATGGAAAAGTTGTCAGGAATAAGGCTAGACTTGTGTGTAAGTGCTACTAACAAGTTTAAGGTATAGATTTTTAAAAAAAATTGCTTTGATTTCAAGGATGAAAGCTATTGGAATGTTTTTAGCTTTTACAACACATAAATATTTCAAGTTATATTAGATGGATGTAAAGTCAATATTCTTGAATGGTGAATTAGAAGAAGACGTGTACATTGAACAACCAAAAGGTTTTTAGTTATCGAATGATGATAGTATGGCCTACATATTAAAGAAAGTATTATATGGATTGAAACAATCTCCTAAAGATTGGTATGCAAGGTTAGACAAGTATTTGTTGCAGCAAGGATTCGAGAAAGGTATTGCATATAGCAATTTGTATTTCAAAGTTGAAAGAGAACAGATTTTGATTGTGGTGATATATGTTGATGATATAATATTTGGAGGAAATGAAGGTATGTGAAAAATATTTACAGAGGAAATGTAAAAAGAATTTGAGATGTCAATGTGTGGGGAGATGAATTTCTTCCTTGAGTTGTAGATCAATCAATCAAAGAAATATCCTTATCATTTTGGTTCCAATTTTTTTGTTTTCCATCATTTTCTTTTATTTTTCATCTAATTTCTAATCATTTCTTACTCTCTATCTCTATATTTCACTTTTTAATTTATAGAAAGTCATTGTTTTTTGTGTTCATATAGATTAGTGCTCATTCTTTGTGGATTAGCACCTTCACCATAGGTATACCTTTTTTATTTACTTTTATTTCCAATTCAATTAGATTTGTGCTTGCATTGAATACTACTTAATTTTTTTAACACGTTTGATCTATGTATCAAAGTTTGCACTACTAAGTGCCCCTGCCCTATCAATTACAACTTTTAATTATTTTGGTTGCTCTAATTTTTTTTTTAATCTAAATTCTCTATCTACCAACCAACTGGTGCAACCTATCCCCACACCAGTTAGATAATCTAATCATAACTACTAACAAATTATTTGCAAATTCATAAGTCAAAGACATAATTTTCCACTAGTTTTAGTTACACTAAAGTTAGATTAGTGGCTAATGAACCATTATTTGTTGTGTTTGTGGAGTGCTTGATTGGTGTATTTTCTCTCATTGTACCTAGTATGATCTTAGGGATCAAAAACCTTACAATCTACTTTCTTTGTTATAGTTTAGATCCTTAGGTGTACTACTTTGTGTGTATTCTCTCCCCTTACACCTAGTATGATCTTGGGGATCAAAAACACCTAGTACTAACATACCCCATTAGGATTCCTTCTTGGGGATCTCATCACCCTAATAGATGACCTCAACCATGCATTATAATGGGTTATATAAAGGTGATAGAAAAGCATCTGTACCTTAATCTTGTTACATTATAATTGGTGAATCCTTGGGGCCCCTAATGATCCAAAACACAAGGTGAAGGGTTGGTCTGAGTGGATTTCTCTTGAGCCTTTCTTGTGACAAGCTAGTGTTCACATATTAGACCTCACATAATCTTGTAGTATTTTGATGACTCCCTAGAGAATTTGAAAAGCCTATATAAGCCCTTTCAATTTTTGTCTATTATAGTGCAAGGGATGTATATCATACCCTAAATTTAATCACAAGTACTTCCATGTGGTGAGATAAATCTAAACTTAATTAGGCAAGCCTTGTCCTCTAAGGTAAGAGGTGTAATGATGGTACATGACCTTACATACCCTAGCTATCCATACAAAATTAAATATTATTAATGGATTAATTTCTATTATGGACCACATTAGTCAACACACCTACTTGAATAATTTAGGGAATGTGCTCAAGTGTCTAGTGTGTTATTATGTGATAAATTAGTAAAATCCACTTAGCCTTACAACCTAGAAGTTCAATTCATTCATTTTTATGTTTGAAAATCTCTTGCCAAAATATTGTAACATAATTAGGTTTACCAATTTGGCATTTATGTCTTGTTAGTCCATGTTTTCACTATTTCAATATCTACACTCTATCCTTTAACGCATGTGATATTTAGCGCCTACACTCTACCTTTTAGTACCTTCACATATTAATTCTTGTGACCTATCATTCCATGCCTACACAACTTAGCACTTTTTCTCTATGTGTTGGTGATTGTGTTGATAGTGTCAGCTATATATAAACCTATTACAATAATCAAACCAACCTAAAGCACCTTCCATCTACCCATAAAAAAAACATAGTTAGCTTTCATTAACCATAAAAATATCTTCATCCACATCACTTTAATTTACCAATCATTATCTAATTTGGATCTAGATTAGGCATTCATCAACTTCCATGAAAATTTCAAAATTTCTTAAACCCCCACTTAGTCATTTTCAACCATAGACATAGCCACCCTTCTTTCATTTTGAACTTACGATTCATAAGTAAATCGTTAATCTCCCATCCATATTTGATCACTCAACTTACACCTCATCTCAAACCATAGTCAATAAAAATCCACAAAATCATTATCTAAAGTAGCTTGCATATTACTTGAGAACTTACCTATCTCAAGTAGTGTGTTACTTTATCCCTTTTATCATACTTGGGTAAATTATCTTGGGACCTTGGAAATTCCTAAGTTAGTGGGTTCCAAAATCCATATCCATTTCTCTTACAAATTTTCCTATCCTATGTAAGAAAGGATAAAATCTGCATCGTCCCTATTCAACAAAGGATAGGTATTTTCTTAAAGCAATTTTTTTTTTCTAATTCATAATATTTTATTCTTCCATTGTTAAAATACTTAGTCCAAAGTTCAAAATCTTTAAAATCTAAATCATCATCCAAAAAATTCTTAACATACACACCTCCAAAATTTTGAACATAAATATATACGTCTAAATAATCCTATATCATCATAAACACAAACATTTAACACACTAAAGAACAATAAAATTATCTCTTAGACACAAACACCCTTGATTCTATCCCCCATTCCACAAAAAACAAAACTAGGCCTACCTTTGCATGCAACTTACAACGTCCCAAGAATAAAAATATTAGAGTTGCATGAGGATGCCTCCTAAATTTTTTAATCCCACATCACAAGGAGAAATCACATATCAACCCACATCTCCCCAAGTCCAAGATATAGAGGATACTATTGTGGTACAACCCAAATATTCACCAAAGTTGCAAGAGTTTGCACAAAATCCAAAAAATCAAGATATAATACTTATTAAAGCAGATAAATATCATGTCTTGTTGCAATTAATCTAAAGTGGGGCTAAACACCCACCAAAAATTGACTTATTACAACTAATAAAATAAGATAATTCATCTACAACAACCATAACATCAAACCCCTTATAGAAACTATGGGAATCACAACCCCTTCAACCTTCTCTCAACCTCAACTTATCACACACATTAAATATTTCACAAAGCCATAAATAATATCATCCCCTTCTACAAAAAATCAAACCTAATTCATCAAAATAGATTAAGGTTACAATACCTTCAATAATGGTTCATTCTAGCACACACCTTTCCACACCTCAACCACCCTTGAATCAATAAACAAATTTCATCCAACAACTTCAAACATACACCTAACCCATTAAAAATACACAAAGTTCTTTCCCAATCCTCAATATTCCACACACATCTCCCCATAAACATAAAACATATATCACACATACATCAAAGCCAACCTCATACCAATACATTAACCCAACATATTTATACCAAAAAATCCAATATTATACCTATATCCATTTATCACATTATCAACAAAAACCACCCCTTTACTAACAATACATTCATCCATACAAATCCATGTATTCAATCTACACATCAAACACTCCCAACCCTATTAACATTACACAAGAACTACAAGATGTATGAAAAATGATTCAAGGACTTCAAGTGGGACATTACAAGAAACCATATACATTTGATGACATATGTAATTATCCATTTGATAGGTCAATTGCTATGGTTCCTTTCCCCCAAAAATTTAAAATTCCAAAATTTGACAAATACAAATGGAACAATGATCCTAGAGAACATATCAATATACATACATACATACATACATATCTATTCCCTTGAATCTTAGGAGTTCAAGCATTGAAATGGTTCATTCACCTCCTACATGGTTCCATCACCACTTTCAAATACCTAGCCAAAAATAATGTTGCACACTTCTACAATATCAAACATGAAATAACTATGTTAGACTTGTGAAATGCTAATAAAATGGCAAGATATTTTCTTCATTATTGCAATCATGGTGAAATATTTCTAGTAGATTCCATGGCCTATTCCCAAAAAATAACTTATCACCATATTTATGTGAAACTTAAATTAGGAAATGGGTTTCCACTTACAAGTCCAATGTTTCAACTCCTTTAATGAAATCATAGATAAAGGAGTAACAATAGTAAAATACCTTATAGCTAAATGTTTGGTCAAAATCTACAAGGAAACCAAATAAAATAAAAATATCCAATTCAATGATAAATCTCACTTTTGGGCCAAAAAAAATTAATGATGGTGTAATTGATGACAAACATGTTAAAAGTGTCCAACAAAAACCATCATCCTCTGAAAACAATTCAAAATTACAAGTTGTCAAAACCAATGTCACTATTCCACAAAGAAAGTCAAAACAAAGCAATAATCCCAAACTAAAATATACTCCATTAGGAGAGCCAATGGAGGTATCTTTTAGAAAATTGGTCTAATAAAATCTATTCAAATATCCCATGATGAGACCAGTTGATGAAATCCAACATAAGCTCACATGGTATAGAGACTACAAATATTTCCAATTCCAAAGGACATGATACATCCAAGTGTATGAAACTTAAGAACTATAAAAAGGGTCTCATTGATTGACGTGAGATAGAAATTGAAGGGCATAAATACAAATCATCAAATGAGTAATTACGTATAAGGAACGTTTCCTAAATATAGTGAAGGTAAAGCCTCCACATCCAACAAGGGTATCCCTTATAATTACACCAATAATTTCCATATTTCCCTATCCTATGATTCTATTATAGGAAGAGTTAATTAATGTATTTATCACATAGCTACATGAATATCAAAAGCTCTAATTATCTTCTAACTACATGTCAAGTTTAGGTGACTATCCAAGGAGCTTTACCCTCATTCACCCAACCATCCAATAAATACAAAATCCTAAATCACCTTAGAAAATTACCTACTCAAATATCCATCCTTGAACTCCTAAAAAAATCACCCATCCATAAGGAAATACTTGAGAAATATTTTCAAGAATTACATATCCCTAAAGACATCAAAATGAACTAATTCAAATCCATGATAATTCATTTTTCCTCACCCCATCACCTCGTCTTTACAAAAAAATTACCATCTAATAATACATCCCACAACAAAGCACTCCATATGGAAGCATTTATCCACAGCATAAGATTAAGCATGTCCTAATAGATTGTGGATTAGGTTTGAATCTATGTATTTTAAAATTAATAAGACAATTGGGATCTTTTTAAGGAGACATATATCTTCAAAATAAGATAGCCATCAAGACATATGATGATGTTGAACACGATTCAAAAAGAACTATAAATTTGTTTATCAAGGTTGCTCATGTTACCATGGAGAATAAATGCTAAATATTAAACCTTGATCTCCCTTACCACATTCTCCTTAAATTCCCATGTATATATTCAATATAAGCCATACCCTCCCATCAATGCTTCAAGTTCCCATACAACATCACAAAATTTACTGTTCTTTTTGACTCACAACCCTTCCAATATTTCAATTTTTTGGAAAGTATCTATAATCAAACTCATTATTTCCCAATCAAAATTATCACCTCACCATAATTATCCCATATAGATCCATCATCACCTACATATTCCTCCATCTCTTGTACCCTCATTTATGAGATCAAAGAAAAAATTATTAGAAAAGGATGAGGCAAGTATGAAATACAAAATTCACTCTATGTAGGACAACTTCCACCTTCCCTCAAACTATATGGTCAACCTTGAACTTCCCAATCAACACCTATAGTCACTTTCAAGAGTGAATCAACTAATTTCAAGTATTGGGGATTCTTAGAAAAATAAACTAATGAGAGTGATATTACTTCAACACTCTATAAATATGAAGAAGAAAAATCTTCTTTACCTATAAATTTGTATGCAAAAGGCTTCCATATTTGTAAAAACTGGGGATACAAAATAAAAGGTCTCAAACAAAATGAATAAGGAAATATAGAGCCCTTGAATCCAAATTATTGTCCCAAACATCAAGGGCTTGGTTATAGATCATCTAAGATTATGCCTTTAGAACTTGAGTTTATTCTGATTGAAGTAGCAAAATATTTTCCTAATGTCAACATCACCAATAAAGGTATATATGAAGACTCCTTTGAAAACATCACTAAAATTCTCCAAGTCAAAATTTTTAACCATTATACCTACACCATCCACTTCCATTGATCTCCATTTTGTATAACCGAAATTGATAGATTAGGACCAACAAGGACCTTTAATTCCTGATACATTTCAAAATTATGATACAATCAATACAAAAACAGGAAATCATGAACATACACCATTGAGAAACCATAAATCAAGATTTCATACCAGATTGAATAATGGGGTATACTTTGGAGAATATGGAAACTTCCTTAGTCATAAAAAAAATAAAAAAGTTAAATTCCCTAGTGATAACCTCAATGAGGTGCTATTGTTTAATAAAATAATAAAAAGAAAAGGCATATCCCCTAGTGAAAACCTCCTTGAGGTAATAGAGGATAAGGAACTTAAAGTACCTTCAAAAGTACCCCATTATTATGAGAAAACAACAATACCTATTAACGATTCACAAAGATTAATATAGGAACTAAAGAGAACCCCAAGATCACATTCTTGGAAACCTCTCTCACAAATGAAGAAAAATGAAACATGGCAATCTTCATATAAAGAGAATCTCAAAAATTTGCAAGGTCTTACACAAATATGCAAGGTGTTAATCGATCATTGGTAGTACACCACATAGCAATCTATCTAGATGCTAAACCAGTCAAACAAAAGCTTAGAAAAGTATGTCCACAAATTGCTCACTTAGTAAAGAGGAATTGAAAAAACTTTTGGAATTGGGCTTCACACATCCTATTGGTTATCCTAAATGGGTCTCTAACATTGTTTAGGTTGCCAGAGTGACTAGGGGGATTTTGTAACTATGGGCTTCATATGTCCAAAGGATGATATATCACTACCTAACATTGACATCATAGTTGATCTTACTGTGGGAAACAAGATATCATCACACATGGATGGATTTCAAGTTAAAAAATCATAATATCTATATAATACCAATGTAAAACAAATTTAATCACTCCTTGGGGATATTTGTGGGCTTAAGAAGACTAAAGATACATATCAATGAGCTATGGCAATGATATTTCATGAATTATTCTATGTCATAATGAAAGACTATGTTGATGACCTCTTGGGAAAATCCAATACAAGGAATGGACACATCCAAGTAATTGAATAAATATTTGGTTGACTAACTAAATATCAAGCACGTCTTAATCCTAAGAAATGTGTCTTTAGTGTCACTTCAGGTGAACTCCCTGGGTGCATTATGTCACATGGAGGCATTAGAGTGGATCCAAAAAATTTCAAAGCCATACTATAAATTCCCCCTCTTAGGAATTTAAAGTAGCTTTGTAATCTCTAAGAAAATCTTTAGGATAGGCATTTTATTGCACAAATTATAGATAAGTGTCAACCCATTCTCTCATCTTCTCTATAAAAATGTGACATTCTAGTGGGATAATAATTGTTAGAAATCCTTTTATTAGCTAAAATAATACCTCGCATCGCCTCTTTTTCTTATGCCACCAATTCCAAGAAACTCTCTTGTTATACATTTCTACCAAATAATAGCATTGGGGAAACTACTAGCATATCATGCTGATCACATAAAGAAAATATCTATCTACTACATCAATCATACCTTACTAGGCTATGAGCTAAACTACTTACCACTAGAATAATCATGTCTCGTGGTTGTCTTCAATTTTTAAAAACTTATAGATTACATTCTCAACAAAAAGTAAATCTCATTTCAAATATTTTCCTATTTAAATACTTGTAATCTAAAGTAGCTCTCACAAAATGTATGGAAAAATGGGTCATGATCCTAAGTGAATTTGAAATCGAATATGCAGACTACAAATAAATCAATGGACAAGTAATTGAAAACTAGTTAGATAAAGTACATTGTTGGTATCTCATCCACTTATCTCAAAATTTCTAGATGAATCAATACTTTCCATCACCAATTTGACACAATGGAAATTATATAATGATGGATTGTACAATTACAATGGTTCAGATGCAATGATCTTGTTTATCAATCCACAAAGTGATTGTGTGTCAAAAGCATATAGGCTAGCCTTTCAATGCATAAATAATATAGCTAAGTATGAATCTTTGATCATAGATCTTAGGATGGCTATTCAAAGGAAAATCACATAATTGAAAGTTTATTGAGAGTCCCATATTTTCATCAAACAAGTAAATAATGAATACTAAATAAAAGATGGAAATCTTCTCTCATATAAGAAAATAGTCAAAAACATAATTTTTTTTTTACAAACCTATTTGTGCAAGTACCTCACCTAAGTAATTAATTATTGGATGTTGTGGCTACCATCAAATCACTATTAGATATGTCATATAATAGTCAAAAAATTGAATTTCCAATTGAGCAACTTTTAATCCTAGCATTAGATGTTCATGATACATAATTAATGTAAAAATTATTCTCCAAAACCCCCTTAGTATCATGACATGTACACATACCTTCATGATAACAACCTCCCACCAAATTTATCCAACACCTAATGAAAAAACATTTATCTGTCATTCATCATGTTTCACCATTCTTGGTGATACCCTCTATCAAAGGAGTCTTGATGGTTCTCTTCTATGATTCCTTGACACAAAAGAGTCTCAAAATAATTTACATGAGGTATATGATGGTATATATGAGTCACATTATAGTGGTCTCACCCTTGCTAGAAAATTGCTAATAATAGGTTATTATTGGTTGATAATGGAACAAATGCACACTATTTTGTTAAGAAATATCTACCATGTCAACAACACAAAGATCTGATACATGCACCATCATAAGAATTATAATCCATTACTACTATATGGTACTTTTCATATTAATTCATAATCCTTTTTGGTGAAATCCATACATCTTCCTTCAATTGCCATAAATTCATAATAAGATCACTAGTGCATACTTTACAAAGTGGGTCAAAAATATTCCACTAACCTACATGTTATGCCCTTAATATTAAAGTGCATTGGGTTATGAATAGTCGGCTTGTGGCAGTCTTAACTCCTAATTAAGTCATATTATCATTATTATATTGTTATTTATTTAATTAGGGTAGGCTAAGGATTATATAGGGTTATCTAAGTTGGTCTAGGTGATATCCTAGGCATAAATAAGGTATATATAGGAGGTTGTGAGTCTTATTTCATCATCATATGGTGAATTGTGGTCTCAATGGAGATATTTTGAGGTTTCCCCCCTCAAAATGTCTTGTTATTCTTAGTTATTATCAACTATTTTTAGCATATTTTCTATCATATTCTTCTATTGTACAAGTTATTTCATTACAAGTGGTATCAGAACATGATCTTGGCACTATCACAACAAAGCATTTTTTTCAATTTTGGAGTTCATTTTGTGAAACCCATATCTTCCATATTTTGGTGAATTAGGGTTTTTGAAGGACATATTAAAGAAGCAACAATCTTGATTTCAAAGGAATTTTGATCAAAATTGAGAGATTATTTCAAAATTAGGGTTTCTACCTAATTTATTTAGAAAGTGCATATCTCCCAAATATTGCAACATTGGTTCTTTATTTTTTGTGTTTTTGAAGAAATAATAGAGGATCTTACATCCAAAATTTTGGATAATTTGAAGTAGAAATAAGTGATTTATTAAAAAGTTAGGGTTTCCAATCATTTCACTCTCAAGGTTGCAAAGCACCAAATTTTGGGGAGATTTTTTTGGGGAGTATTACCTAGGCAGTTGTAAGTTACAAAAAACTTTTGGACTGTTTTGAATTTATTTGTATGATTTATTGTAAAATTATTTTCCACCATCATGATGATGCCTACAACGAGAGGAAAAATGAGTGCTACCATGCCAAGGAAATCATCAAATAAGGACGAGGTAGAAATTGAGGATATTAACCCTAATGTTGAGATCAAAAATTTCAAGGGTAAGATTTCATCAATTAGGAATGACATAAGTGAATTTTCTAAGAAGTTGGACATAATTATTCAAGGGATGAAGTGTAAGGGTGAAGATTCACCTAGTAAGGGAAAATATTCACCTAGTAAGGTGGAAGATAATAATTTTTTTGGACATTAATTTGTTAGGCTTGAATCCGATTTAAAGAAGGATCCTTCCTTTAAACATATGTCAAGGAAATTCATACGCAAGTTGGATATGAGAAATTTTGATGGCAAGGATTCAACCAATTGGCTATGCCAAATGGAGCAATTCTCTGATCTTGATCATGTTCTTAGTCAACAAAAGGTGGCTATCGAATCATTGTACTTGGAACTAGATCAATTTATTTGGTATCATTGGTTATGTGATGAGAAGAGAAAGAAGGATTGTGTGGTCACATGGTCAATTTTTTAAAAGGAACTTGCAACCCATTATGGAGATAACTTTATGGATAGCTACTTATACCAACTCACTAAATTAAAGCAAATAGGAATGGTCAAGGATTATATTCAACAGTTTCAAACCCTTTCTCTAAGAGTGGAGAATGTGATAGAATAAAATTTGAAGGAATTATTTCTAGTTGGTTTAATGGATCACATAAAATATGAAGTATGGTTGTTCCAACCACACTCCTTATTGCAAGCAATAGTAATATGGAAAGTAAAGTTAAGGAGATTTTTTTGAGTAATAGGTGACATGGGATTGTAAATGTTAGAAAAAGGATATCTCCTACACATTCATTACCACAACCTACTAGGTTGACTCCACACAAAATTAAGGAGAAGAGAGAAAAAAAGGGTTATGTTTCAATTGTGACAACAAATATAGTCGAGGACATAAATACAATGAAAATAAATTATTCTATATTGAAGGTTTGAGTAAGGAAGAAGAGGAGAAACCAATATTATAGGGTGATAGGGAGTTAGATGATGAATCACAGGATCCCCAACCAATCATTTCTTGTCATGTACTCTTTGGTTTTAGCACCCCACAAACTCTCAAGGTAGGGCTCTTTTTTTACAGTAGTAGGAGCGCAAGAATGCTGAATCTTAACTGTGTAGTACTCCATAATTCCATCAACAAAAGTTGGCTACTGTCTATAAATTGTTACATGGTTAGCCTTACAATACTTAGCCGTCCCACCTGCTGACATTAAAAATCAATATTTTTAAGCCAAAATTCCAATTTTATGAAACCTATAGAAACTAAAGCATTAATAATTTAGAGATGATGTGAACTATTTATTTGTGAGGATTTGTGTGTAGATTCTATTTTTTTTAAAGTTTAGAAATAAATTATGAATTTTTTTACACAAATTTTAATAACTTATTTTATTTTTTACAGTAAACAACATTTTAAAACAACATTTATGTCATCACACATAAAATTTTTATTGAAAGGATAAAATTATAATTTTTAAATTTATATTTGTAACATCAATATCTAGTGCGTGTATATTTTTTCATATTTTTTTGTTACATTTTTTTAAATTAACTTTTGAAGTTAGAGTAATTATAAGTTGGACATAGGTGTATGCCATCACACATAACTTGTTTCCAGGGTATTGAAATTATTTAATTTGACTAAAAATAAGCAACATCAGCACCAGTTCACATTACCTTTATAGATCTGTTTCTTCTAGTTTCTGTGTTTCGCGTAATGTGAAATAAATACCTTGATGTTTGGTAGAAAATATGCATTCACAAGAAATAAAATAAAAATATAATAATAAAATAAAAAATTAAAATTATACTTTATGAAAAACTTATAATAATAGCTACATACTTACAAAACATAATTTCTAAATGACTTTATTTGGTCCCTTAGAAGGTAAATAAAAAGTGATTTTTTGTCAGCATTTTGATAGGTATGAAAGAGACTCTATTTTGGCTATGATATAAGACTAGAGGGGTTCTATCCAAGGGGGTTTGATCGAAGGGGTTCTATCCAAGGGGGTTTGATCTAAGGGGGTATTATCTAAACCTCTTCATTATTTTTTTCTAAAAAATATGTGATTTCAGAAAAAATCAGGATGTCCCAAGTTTGGGACCCATTATTGTGGGATGACCCTTATATATCCACCTCCAGAGTATTAGGTTTTGATTGTAGATGGTGGTACAACTAGTTTTTCTAGAAAGTTCCATAGCATTAAATTATCCATGGGATATTATCACCTTGATAGCCCAATGTATGCTATATCCATGGGTGCAACAAATATTATTTTGGGAGTACACTGGCTTACTACTTTGGGAATAATTGAGATGAAATTCCAAGAATTATTCATGATATTTCACTTAGAAGGAAAGACAATAGAGCTAAGAGGGTTGAAGGAAAGTCCCCACAAATGATAAGCTCTCCTCAAATGTAGAAGTTTATTAAGAAAGGATTTGATGGATTTGTGGCCCATTTATGTTGATTAGAAGTCTCTCAATCTAATGCTCCCACCCATCTAGATTTACAAAAAATAATTGATCATCACTTAGTGGTTTTTGGAAATATTCCTAAAGGACTTCCTCCTAAGAGGGATCATGATTGGGCCATACAACTAGTTCCAGGGAGCCAACCAATCATCATCAGACCTTACAAGTACCCACATATATGTTGAAAATTGAGGTGTTTATGTAGCTTGATACTTTGTAAAGCTTTATGATTGTTGATCTAAATATGTATTCTTTGTTACATATTCTTTGTGGGTGATTATCTAATTAATTCATTTTATCATTTGTATAATGAAGAAAAAAGTTTGTAGAATAATTAGACAAAATATTATACCGCGTAGAAACCCTTTCGGGAAAAAACTCCACCAAGAATCAATGTATTATTTTATCTTAGAATATGATTACAATAATTCCAATCCTTGCTTGAGATGCTTATTTTTCCTTCAACAAATCTTCTTCACAACCTGCAATAAAAAACTAATAATGACTCTCTTAAACTTGCTTGAGATAAATAGCTAATAATCAACCTTGTAAACTCCAAAGAGTTACAATTACAATGCTCAAAGCTTATCACCAAAAATCTACGCCTATCTCTTGCAAGTAGAGTTCTACTGTGAAGAAAAATGTCAAATCAACCCCTTCATCCATTTGGGCATCCCAAACTGAAGTCATAACTCAAACTTTATTTTGAAGATATCTTCAAAGATTGTCCTCAAAGTAGTCACCCAAGAATGGACCCACTTAACTCAACTTTCTAAAATATCTTAACATGAAAAAGTGGCAAATCCAAGAAGCCAACTTGGGCACCCAAGGTGGGTCCAAGTCATTCTTTGTTAATTGAAACATATCTCTCCACCATTCACGCAAGAATGATCATCCCCTATTAACTAAAAGTAGTTACCTATTATCTATCATGCAACTCAAGTCATTAGTCATGCATTCCAAGTTAACTGAAGTAAACTAACATTCAACTAAAACTAACTACATGCAACTGAGGATAATTGTACCATAACTGAAATAAACTAAACTAAACTAAACTAA